>VYZW01027903.1:3213-21634 GCA_013401315.1 Balaeniceps rex | reverse complement strand
GATAGGACGAGAGGCAATGGCCTCAAGTTGCGCCAGGGGAGGTTTAGATTAGATATTAGGAAAAACTTCTTCACTGAGAGGGTTGTCAAGTATTGGAACAGGCTGTCCAGGGAAGTGGTCAAGTCCCCATCCCTGGAGGTATTTAAAAGATGGGTAGACGAGGTGCTTAGGGACATGGTTTAGTAGTGGACAGGTACTGTTGGACTCGATGATCTTAAAAAGTCTTTTCCAACCAAATGATTCTATGATTCTATCTTCGTGCTCTGCACAAAAGTTGCCTTAGACTAGTATGATTTATTCAATCATTTTAGTATCTACAGTGATTTTTACCTGATTTAGCACTGTAAAAAAGCTACACAATTAAGCAATATTTTCTTCCTTTCCAGGAATTATCAACAGAATTATTTGCCAAGTCGCTACCAGCTACACCTCCTTAAACACACTGAAGGCAACAATTATACAATTGTCGTAATACCAGAATTTGTATACAAAATAATTATCAGAGTTCTGAAGGCTGTGGAAGCTTTTTTACTTGTGACACTGTCATTGAAAAATGATGAAATGACTAGTCTATATGTTCTTTTCCAAAGAAAAGTTAAAAGCTAAAATAAATTCAAAATATCAGCTGCAGATCAGATTTTATAATATTTTAGACAAGACTTTGACAAAAACTGCAAAAACACTTTTCCAAAGCATGCTATACCTGTGTATTTAGAATTCCACAATAATGTTTAGAACTACAGTATAGTGTGCCAGTAGGAATTTAAATTCTCTTGAACACAGGAAAACCATTATCTCATGTGAAATATTACAACTTCATTAGAAACTGTACAGCTACAAGCATTGTTAGCTTTTTTAAGAACTTTTCTGTTGCTGTTTTTAAATAAAGCCAAGGTACCTTCCTCTATATACGTAACACATTTGCAGTCACCTATATCTTAACTGCTTATAATCAGGTCTTTCATACTCCACGGAATCTCTCACTTTCCTCACTTCTCAAAAGACCTCACTCCTTTTTCCTCTTCAAAACATTGTCATTTCTCTGCTCTCATTATGCCAGTGTTTCCCTAACCTTTTAAATCATACCTGCTTTCCCCGGTTGCCTGGTGATGCAGTTACCACTGAGATTTGCCTTAATTTAATTATGCTTGTCTGAATGACGGGATATTTCTCTTTTCCTTTTCATGATGTATTTTTGGCAAGAAAACAGTAGCTGCTATTTCACTGGCCTCTTAAGGTACTTTTTTTTCTTTATTTCCAACTTGTTTTCTCCTCCACCAACTTCATTGTTAATCTTTCCAATCATCCTCCCAATAAGAAACCCCTTGTCATGTCTCCCCAAGTTCATCCCTCCATTACTAGAAAAAAATTGTTTAATTAATAGTTCACAAATGAATATATAAAGATTTTTTATTATTATTTTTCAGCAAACACTTGTAAACACTATATTTGGAATGATATCACTAAATAATAAATACAGTCTTAACATCCTTTGTGTTAGTTTTGACAGCAAGACCTTGCATGCAGCTGCAGAACTACAAATTTTAGACATATTTAAAGCATTGCAATATTGGAGCTAAATGGAAAACTAAAAGTCTACAGAAACTGTATAAAGATCTAAACACTCATGAAAGAATTGTTCCTGTATCTTCCTTCAATAACCTTTAGGATGAGCAGGGTAGTTTGATAAAACAGTTTACAATTTGATTTAAAGAGGTTGAATGCTCACTCTTGGGTCCTCGGACATGATTAAAGATATAATGCTTTTAATTTTGTTCCCATTTCCCTTTAGTCGTATGTTTTACACCATGTTGTATACTGTGAAAGAAAAGTTTCCTTTCACCGAAACTACTAGGTACGGTATAAATAGTGTACCTTGGTGGAGTTATTGTTAGTACTGCAGCTTTGTATCACCATCAACATATTTTCCGCCTGTATTTTTAAGATGTTAAAATAATTAAATGTACATTTAATGATTCGGGCTAAACAATTAGACTAACTAGGCTGGCTTATGCTTAGCAAAGAGCAAAAACCACCAGCAGAGGTTTAAAATTACTAGGAATTAATAAAAGCCTTTTAATCAAACAATAAAGCAAACAAATGATAGTATACATGTATGTTTACTAGCAATTTTAATTGTACCTGCAGCAATACCCCTAAGTACCTTTAATGAGAGACATATTTTCAAATCTTAAATACATTTTGTTTCCAATTTAAACCATACAGTCTGCTAGCAAACATAATATAAACATGAATTAAAGTCACCAAAAGCTGTGCATTAGAAAGTAGAATATTGTTTTGGTTTAGGTATTTTTCCTATCCTTCTTATTGCAAGCCATAGTTCAATTAAAAAACTATGGGGAAAATGCCCTCTGAGCCAAGGAATTCCCAGTCTTTGGAGCTAGCTCATTAAACTAAAGGAGACACACAAAGGCATCTCTTTTATGCATACTTCAGGGTTACAGTAAGCTTTTTTATGAGCCACGTCCTTTGTACACTGCTATATTGCCATCTTCTTTTGGAAGACAGCACTGGAATCTGCTTCTGCAATATTAATCCCAATTAAGTATTTGGGATTCTGCTGTGTCACCTACTCATCTTACGTGTACACAACAAAGCAAACACTTTCAAAGCACCTACTCAAATGTATTAAGGTGTTTTGCAGTCCTATTAGTAGTGCGAGGAGAATATAGCTCTAAAAGATATCTGTTAGTTCTGTCCTCTCGGTGGAACATATTAATGTGGTCTGTTGGTAACATACTATTCAAATATCACTATCTGATTAAGAGTACACAATTTAGAGGCTTCAATTTAAAAAAAAAAAAATCTTTGTTATATTAAATAACACTAAGGAAGCATTTAAAACCCTGGTTAAAGCATCAATTCTCCAAAGTACCAATTCTTCATAGTTGAAAGACTGATATACCTTTTTCCCTGTACATGAACCAATTAATCTGTTACTTTAAAAAAACATAATGAAAGTAGCTGCCATTAGTCACCAATAAAATTATCTCTAAAATCCTTGGCTGGTTTTCAGTTAGGCCTCAGTAAAACTTACATGTAATTCCCCTGCTTGTTAAATGCCATTAAATCTGGATATTACTTTTATTTATTAGGAATGATAAAGATTAGGCCATCTAAAGCAAAATGAGGATTACCTGTTTCAAGATGCCTGCTGCCATTTCATGGCTGCAGTCAAAGATTACATGGAATTCTTTTCCTCTTTTCATCTCCTTTAGCAATGGCTTTGCATCTTTCGTGTCAGCTGGCAACTGACGGATTTTTAGTCTCAGGTTGTATCGTGATGGAGCCTTGATGAGCTCTTGTAACCGAATAAGGCCTTAAAGAAAACGGAGGAGTCAAAAGAAAAGAAAATTATCAAAACAAGAACCTGAGCTGCTAGCAGGACAACTCACTATAAACATTCAAATTTTCCTGAAGTTTTCTCCCCTTCTCAGTATTTTGCAACTGATACACAAAAATTTTATTAAAAAGAAAAAAAAAAGAAAAAGAAAGTATCGGCGCTCACAGTACTTTCTTAGAACATGTCTTTCTTCTTCCTTAATATTAACAGACAGTAAGCAGCCTCAGTTAGGATTACCTTAAGACAGACAAATCTTCCTTTAGCATTATCATGCAACTATGACATTCCTCTTCAAAGAACGTATATAATTATTCTAATTCAATTAAAGCAATATCCCAGACTAATAGTTTGTAATCAGACTAGCCAGTCTCCTAACTAATCTATCAGGTTTACATACAAAGTTGTGAATCATTTCAGCACTGTAGAACATTCTCACATAATTCACATGACAGTATGCTTGATTATACAGGTAAGAAAACACATATATGCAGCAGCAAAGAGGCTGAATAAATGACTTGTGACATTACATTTATTGCTGTTTAGTCAATTTAGGCATTTTTTCTTCACTCACAAGTCTATGTCACAGATACAATATCTCATATTGCATCACAATTTCTCAGTAATACCCTAACACATACAAACATTCTCAACAATGTGTATATTGTTCAAACTGAGACAATTGTTACCTATAGCTAGATAATCTCTCAAATTTCCATCTTCTAAAAACATTTCTATAGGATCTTCATTAACAGCTCAAGTACTGTGAAGAACTAAGTCCAGTAATTCAGCGTGGGCTGACATTTTCCATGCAAAATTATAATGTGAAAAACGTTAATGGTCTTTTGTACATAACATAACGGCATACCAAAATTTAAGGTCAGAGTAAAATGTTTTAACTCAAGAGGAGATAAAAAATAATTCAGCATATTCCAGATTATTTGTCATTGCTTGCTAAAAGACGACAACTGGAAACTTTTGTCCAGTGCAAATAACTTATAAATAACTTTGACTCCTACTACACTATATTTAGCAAGTCTAATTTTAGACTTCTCCTGCTTTCTGCGCTTCATTTTATTTTGCTTGTCCTGCTTTGAAAAGGAAATAAAAGCCACCATTAAAGAACCACAGAAACATTACTATATTTACTGGCAATCTTTAGTAGAGATGCTGAGGGCAGAACAGATATGGAAACTGAAGTACTTTCTCATGACTAGACCTGGTCCCTGTTTGCTAAGATACAGAGAAGTGACAGCTAGGGTATACATGACTTTTGAGTAAATGGCAGATATAAACCTACATGGTTGTGAAAATAGTACTTTTCGAAACTAATGCAAAAAGAAAAATTTGCCATATTTACCTCAAATGCTATACAGATATTTACATAAAATGAATTAATGTATTTAATGGAAGCTTAAATTGATTTAATACTTGATTTCTAAATAATCTTGCATAAATATACTTAAAAGCTATGCAGAAGAGGTGTCTTTTCTAACTTAAAAGTTTATACATCTACTGCATATTAGTACCATTTTCAGATGATCTGGGCCAATTACATCAAACTAAAGCTTTGACATGAACAACATAGCATATCCCATAGCCATTAATCACCTTATCAAAAATAACTGACAGTAACATGTCAACAAAAAAACTTAGGATTGTCCCCAAGTCTTTCCTATTTCCTTAAGACTAAGAAAAATAAAGCAACTACAATGCATGCCCTTGCAGTCAAAAAATTTAGATGATTTCAGATTGAGGGAAGGACCACATTTCAAAGCAGAGTCTTTCTCAAAGGCAAAGTCCTGCCAGTTGCTCACTTGCTCTGATATGCATGCACTTCCACTTAAGAACTACAAATCACAAGAGTGGCAATATAGGACAGTTAGCATGACACACTCTCCCAGGAAAAAATAAATCCTGGCTTTTGATGTTCACTAGTCAAATATGACTGAGAAGACAGACAGACAGAGTCTTCTTAAATAGCCACGTTAGTTCAAATCAGATAGTGCTGCAAACTGTGTTGCCATATAACAGACAACAGTATCCAAAGCTGATATATGAGCTGTCAGTATGTGAACTAGAGACATGCATCTATCTGAACTACTTACATCACACTTAAGAGCAAGACAACAGGAGAAAAAATGGCAGATTTGGGGCAGGAGCCGAGAATCTGAACATACAGACATCTTCAGGACCTTGTACCCCTGAAGTATTCAGATATTAATGGGGACTTCTGGGATGAGCTGTATTTTATTTTAATCTCCAAGTAATATTTAGTGGAAAAAGTTCTATGTCACACTGAACATTTGCCATGAACCTTCAGTCATTCCTTGCAGCAGATCATCACAACCACAAACCAATGTGAGTACGAGAGATTAAGACAACATGAAACTCTTAAACACAGCTTTATGTCACAGATATGTGGTAGGAAAGAGATTATGATCAGTTTCACAAAACAAGTATCAATATCCCAATGGATATTGGCATTAAGTAAACTGCCAAAGATGAGAAGTCCACAATTTGCTCAAAAAATCATATTCATGAGATGTACAGAAAAAACTGAAAGCTATTTAAAAAATAAACTCTACTGGTGAAAATATGCTAAAAGAGATTGAAGATTAGAAGATTCAAAACTGCACTGCTGTTTGAGTCTCAAATGGAGGCAATGATTACAAAATATGCATTTACTCAAAATGAGGAAAATCAGAACTGTGTCTCAACCATGCAGTTGTTTTTGGATAATAGCATGATGACTTTTCCCTCGGGATTTTTGTAATCTCAAACATATTTGGCCTTTTTCTTTTTCCAGAGGAGTCAAATTTTATTTTATTTGGGAGGCGAGGAATGCATAAAGTATTATAGACGATTCTTAAGTGCACTGTTATCCAAATCTGCAGCTGGAGTTGCCCACTAGGAGACAAACAGACACTTCTTAGTACGATTGTTATGATAGTCATCTGAGAAAGGAAACACCTGGGCTTTAGTCCCTGTTCTCATATTTCTATACTGAACCAATTTTCAAGAATAGCAAGAGACAAAAGTTGCTTCACTCTACTGTGCAAGTGTTGGAATCAGAACCACTCCAGAACAAATCTTATTATGTTTGTGGAAGCAACTGTGAAATTAATTTGATTGTATAAGACATTAAAGTGATTCATGAAGTTCAAGTTTTCTGTACAAGTACTGCACTCAGTACTTTCAATATATCAAGGGTTAAAAGGAAATCTGATTGTTCCTTCTTGACTGCAAACTATTTGTTCTTTCAAAGCATTGTTTACTTAGAAGGGCAAATGCCTAATTCATATGTTTTACTCATATTCTCAGGTGTTACGCCAATCACCTTTGTTACACCTTTGGAGACTTAGTTAAGATTGTCAAGGAGTGTTAAGGCAGCACGGAAGAAAGGGAAAAAGGGAGGCTGCTTTTCTCTGTAGCAAGTCCGTAAGTTCCACAATTTCAGGAAACAAATGTAGGACATTCCAAATTGACAGGTCCCTTGATCTAACCCCATTTCTTGCACCAATTCAATACAGTTTTGGTCTTTTACTGTGGGTCCAAGGTTTGTTACAGAATGGCGAGAAGTGCTTTGTGGTCTATAGGAGCTTGTGAAGTAGATTTCTTACAATACTCTTATGAATTAAACATCTACTGTATGGCTGACAAAAACTGCAGGGGGTGAGAGCCAACAATTCAAAAACTTTCTTCTAAGGTTTGTTCTGTTTCAGAGCATTACCCAAGAAGGTGAGCAAAGTGTGCATCACTTCATACTCTCCTCAAGAGCCTAACTGGGCTGTTCAAGAATTAAAAAAGGAAAGTCCTCCTCTTCATAAATCTAGTCATGATTAGGCTACCCCAGAGACAGAAAAAATCCCACCAAAATTTGAAAAAGAATATTTACAGATGTAGGAACTAATACCCAAGCAATTAAGAACTATCAAGGAGAATACTATGATAAGTATAGTGTCTGCTTGCTAGGTTACCTATGTATCTGAGAAAGAAGCGATGAGCAATGAACAGGATACCACACTGTGAAGGCAGTACAAAAGCTGTAGAAGCTACTGGAGGAACCTAAGCATGAGAATGAGGCTGAAAACAGTCAATGCGCACCTCTGTAGTGCACTGACTGGACCTCAGTGCTGGGGCAGTACAGGTGTGCATGCAAGCAAATGAAGAAGTATTTATGCCTTCAATAACACAGGACAATGTCAGGACACATAAACAGTAACCAATGAGCTTCCTCAAAACATATTTTAAAGATAAAGCAAATCTGAGACATAAATAAATTCCAGGTATTTCAAAGCTAAGGTTTTTCTCCTGTCCTCATCAATGTGAAATGCAAAAAGCAACCCTAAGTTTTTAATGCGTAGTATTGTTGCTCATAGCTTCTATGTGTATCAGAATATTTAATTTTAGTAATAGTTACAGTTCACACATACTTCCATTTTTAGGATTTTAACATGTATTTTCCATTGTGTTTCCAGCCATCAGCATTTATTAAGTTCAGATGAATTATGCAGGGCACAAAACATGTTCAAGTCTACTAAATGACTCACTTCGGTAGTCCACCAGGCCATCCGCTACAAGAATATTTGTTCATCCTCATCCATACTTAAAAAATAAATCCTTGCTGGCACAAATTCAACAGTTTCCAGCTTGCTAGGCTCTCATGGGAACAATTTTGGAAAAGAAAACTCCTTCACTTGCAAGGGCTGCTGCCTCCCACGCAAAGCCCCCGGACACGCCGCTCTGCAGAGAGCGCATGGTGTGGGGAGCTACCGTGAAGCTGTGTCACAGGTGGCAAGTACTGTTACTACGGTCACCCTACAGCTCCTTGCTGCAGAGAAACACCTCATAGAACAAAAAAATCAGAGAGTGCTGAGCACACCTCTCTCAGGTACTTTCATTTCTATGGCAGAGCACCGACGGGTGAAGTGCTGAGAAGCAGCATTTCCTCATTCAGGCATTAGTGGGAACAGAGACTGAGTAAAGGCTTTTCAGGACTGGATCACACTTCAAAAGCAGGCTCTTGCAAATATAAATCAAAGGCTGAAAGTTTCCTTCCACACCGTACCTAGCATTTGTGATGCAGTATTTGTGTTATATAAAGCGTGTGAAGAGCAGTCTAGTTTTCCTAGAACATAAAAACCACCAAATGAATTCCCTGAGCAAAAATGGCATAATTAATCCGAAAGCAAACAAACAAAAAAACCCACCAAAAAAAAAAAAAACAACAAGCATTTTCTTTACCTTTTCCTCTCCATCATGCCTGGATGAAAGCATTGGAGTTGAAATCTGTTGCAGATTATCGCCTGTGCAAGGCACAAGGTACAAGGGGGTGCGTCGTAACCTGCCCAGCGCCAGTCACAGCCGGTTCCAGCCGGCGTGGAGCCAACCTAAACATCAGTGAAAAAATCCCACCGGGCGCCAAAGGGAGGCAGCCCTGCTCAAAAGTATTGAAGAAAGACACCGGCCGCCACTCAGGGCTGGAAACACTCTCTCCGAGGGAGGGAGCTGCTTGGCACAGGACAGCCCGGCTGAGGGGGAGGCAGGCTGCGGCCGTGAGCGCCTCACACTGGGGCAGGGACACCCTGAGAGGGGCTGCAGCCCGGAACGACAGGTAAAGCCGTTACACACAAAGCAGGAGAAACCGTTACACAAGACGGCCTGAACCTGCTGCTCCCCGAGTCAGCTCCCAGGGTAAACGTCAATGGACTGTGTGTAACCTGCAGTGAAAATACACACAGTGTTTTCTTTTTTCCTAGGGAGGGGAAAGGTATGTATTTATGTAATTGAGTCCTTTTTCTCACTAACAAAATGTGTGTTCTGAAGCTTGTGTTGAAGAGTAATTAAGTAGAAACCCTGACTCTGGATTGGTTTGCCTGCAGTGTTTTCCAACCCTTTTGAGCAGTTTAATTCCCGCTCCCCTTCTTTTCTAGGTTAAATATTGAATGGTAGGCCATTATTTCTAACCAAGGAAAAAATTAAGCACAGAAAAGATATAACCTAAAAGAACAAGTTCCTACACATAAATTGCAGCACCTGGGTCCAGCTGTGGACAGTAACTGCCTTCCCAACTCCTGGTTGTCACTGATCTTCTCTTCCACACCACACCCTAACATCCTGGTTTCCACAGGAAGAGTAGGTGCAATTGCCAAAAAACGGTCCAGGGGATCAAAGCATCACACAGTTGAGAAGTAACCAGGCAATCCACATGTGATATAAATAAATTCTGCCACTATCCTTATAGTAACAATCTGTGTTGGAGTTCAGTTTTTCACAGCTATAAGACATCATACATTTAAGGCTTTTTGCAGTAAAACTAGTGCCTTCCAGTAACCAAAAATGAGCTTTACCTTATTTAGTCTCTTTAACACATAGTCCTGAATACATCAGGTGAAGTGAGACAAATTCATTGTTTGCTTTCATTTTTAGATGTTGCCAACATTTGTTCTGTCTGTATTTTCACTTTTCCTAACACTGTTATGGCCCATTTGAATGGGTGAGATTCCAGAGACTCAAGGAAGACTGCTTGTTCCTACTGTGTCCTGTTTGTCTGTGGGACTCTCTTTCTACCCTTCTATCCTCTGTGCATATGGCTAAGGGCCAAGGTAGTTTTAGGTCAAACAATCATGGAGTATTTATACATTAACTCTAAGTTTCCGAGCTACTGTTAATCTCAAAGTAACTTTTGTTGCTGTTGTCTGACATTAGAGGAAATGGACAGGCTAGTTATTCAGGATCAAAGTAACAAGCTGTCACTCACTGAGAGGTAAAGTCTCCAGATCTGCAAGGAACAGTTTCCAAAGGTCATGTATGTAGCTCATGTGTAGCTAATCAGAAGAAGAGGTACCAGAGCCTCCATTGAAGGGAGGAACATAATATGAGAACTACAAGGACAAAACAAGTCCTTTCTTCACCATGATTTTGAGGAGATATTTGTCAACGCAAAAGCACAGATTTCAGCCTAGAATATTTTTAAAACAACTGATTTACAACATAAAATGAAGTACAGCCCTCAGATTAAAAGCTGACCCCTTATTTTATTAGCATTACAGGATCCCAGTGTAGTGAAAAAAAGAAACCCAACCATTTGTGTAGACAAGTTCCTAAAAAAAAAAAAAAATCTATTTTACAACATTATAGAAATAATAGCTGCATTTTGGGAATGTACTTCCTGCAGTTTCTTTCACCAGGGACACCTTTTTCCTGTCCCTTTAAACTCTCAATTCCTTCTTTTAGCAGCCACTGTGATAGAGTCTTACCTCTGAATGGCTGGGAAGAATGCGGTGTGAGTAACTCTTTTCAGAAGCTGCCATCAATTCATCTTTAAGGAGAATCCTGAAGGAGCAGTTTGTGAGCTCTCCAGCTGGCATCTTCCTCCAAAGAGATCAATCACATTACCTCCTCGACATGTTCAACTTCAACCAGTCCAGGAAGCAGGAGCCCCAAGTTTGTTTTAAAACCTGTGTCTCCAGCTCAGCAGTCTTGCGAGCCATTGCTATGCCACCTGGCCTGCTCATCAAACTATTTATCATTTCCGTTAATGCTGCCTTTGTGCTGCACAGGAAGAATGTAAGCAAATGCACTTTGCAATAGGCTGAACACATGAACCTTTTTCTGTGCAAAAGAATACTAATGCTCTTGTAAAAGGCTACTCCTATCTTCAGAATCTCAAAAACTTCAAAAATAATAATATATTGCTGTGTAGAGCTACCAGAATAGTTTTTCTGGTTTTGGCAAGTTGTTTCCTCTCACACCTCTCTGTACTCTTCTCCTTCTTTGACAGCCCTCTGCCCAGTTTTTCTGGTTATGTCTCAGAAAAATATCATTGTGTATTGGGCTTTGAAAGGGGTAAGGGTAGAAGGGAGGAGAATGCCAGTTTATTGGGAACTGATAGAATGCTTCACATCAACCGGAAAAGTTCATTGCTATAAAATGATTCACAGATATTGAACATCCTGAACAGATTACCCATGAACTCTCAAGATTAGTTTTATCATCCTCATTCTCTACTTAAAAAGCACCTCTAGTGAAAGGATTAAAAAGGAAAAAAAAAAGAAATTGCACTTGCTAGCAGGACTACTTGAACGGTGGGCTGTTCTGTGTTCTTTGGATATAACAGCATGATACAGAAACACCATTAAGAAAAACACAGAGAAAATCAAGATGAAGGGAAAAGACAGCTTGATGGACCTTTCTCATTTATTTATATTTAGCCTTTTTACTACATTAAGATCATTTCACCCAATTCCAGCAGTGTAAAGCATCCTTAAAATTGCCATCAGTTATGTTTAAACCCGTTTAAATACAGTACCAATGGTGTGAAGTGTCTTTAATGGAGGAAGACCTTTAAGATACGTAATCCAGAAAAATTTATCTTCTTACTGTAAACATAATACAGCTCCTTACTACCAGCTCTAAAGTCCAACATTTTAGCCAGATTCTTCAGTCTTGTAGTTGAAGCATTGGAGAGTAATCAGAACACTATGTGTGTATCCATGTATATGTATATGTATTACAGATATTACTGCATTAGAGCTTTATGCCACTTGCAATCTGCAATATTAAAAATGCACTACAATTAGTGGAGGTGACATGAAGAAGAGTTCCAAGTTATCTAGTATTATGTTGACTTAAATTATTTTTCTGTTGTTAATCTTGATTCCTACCAGGAAATGATAGCACTGTATCAGTAAAAAGAAGGAAAGTATGTGGTAACTGCCTTCAGTAGTAGTTTTTGCCAAAGCAAATTCTGTTTAACAGCTGCTCTGTTTAGAATAACTTCAGCTGAAAATTTAAAAATTAGATTCATTAGGGCAAGCCAAGATACACTAGTCACCCATGATAATAATAGTATTTGCCAGAATGAACTCTGGAGGACTATTTGGATGACAAATTTTCCTTCTGGGGGAAAAAGTGTAGATGTATAGAGGCTCTATAATGTCAGGCTACCAAAGCATACAGTAGTGACCTACTGCCCTCAACTCTTCTTCAGAGATACAGAACTCCTGTTTATAAATCAGAACACCCTTAGACTATGTTGACATGTTCTATCATATCTTGATGAATTTGTTCCAAGCTTCACTCTCCCCATATGTGGCCTTTTAGCTATACAAACATACTTAAAGAAGGTACAGTGCTTCAAAACCGGCAGTTTATATTGTTAGGAAAAATAATTTGATCATCAAGTTGGGGTTTTGGAGAGGGAAAGGTTGTTGTTTTGAGGATATATTTCTTTTGAGCATATCACTAAAAAACAGTTTTGGTCACACTGAAAAGCCAGTTCTGGGTTACCGAGTATGAGAGGACAAATAAAAGTTACATTATTTCTGACTCAAAACATTTTTCAAAAACTCTGTCTTGGATGCTAGCCATGCCAGTTATCAGAGAAAACTTTCCAGTTTAGGTAGCTAGTTCTCTCCTGGCATTTCTTTTCCCAAATCAGCATCTTCTTATAGGGCTTATTGTCTGGACTGGACTGAGACTAAATCTTCTGCTCCAGATACAAAACTTCAACATAGAATAATGGTACTGATGCCAGCAATCCATTTACTGACTTAATTGTCTGCTGAAACAAGATTGCTAGGGCTAAGAACTATGCCTCTCTCTAAACCTCTCCATAATTGTGGCTATGATGCAGTCTCCCAACATTCATCTTGCCCTCATGCTGACACACTGAGGTGTGTGCTATTCTGTCACTGTCGTGGTTTAGCCCCAGTCGGCAACTGAGCACCACGCAGCTGCTCGCTTACCCTCCCCCTCCCCGGTGGGATGGGGGAGAGAATCGGAAGGGCAAGAGTAAGAAAACTCGCGGGTTGAGATAAAAACAGTTTAATAACTGACATAAAATAATAATAATAATAATAATAATAATAATAATAATAATAATAACAATAATAATAATAATTGCAATGAAAAGGACAACAAGAGAGACAAACAAAACCCAGGGAAAAGAAAACAAGAGATGCAACCGCTCACCACCCACCAACCAATGCCCAGCCAGTCCCCAAGCAGCGATCGCTGCCCCCCGGCCAACTCCCCCCAGTTTATATACTGAGCATGATGTCATATGGTATGGAATAAACCTTTGGTCAGTTTGAATAAACTATCTTGTCTGTGCCCCCTCCCAGTTTCTTGTGCACTTGGCAGAGCATGGGAAGCTGAAAAAGAAAGTCCTTGACTAGTGTAAGCACTACTTAGCAACAACTAAAACATCAGTGTGTTACCAGCATTATTCTTACACTAAATCCAAAACACAGCACTATGCCAGCTACTAGGAAGAAAAGTAACTCTAACCCAGCCAAAACCAGGACAGTCACACACAGCTGGGCATTTATCAAGACAATCAGATTGTTTTGTATGAGCTCCAAAGCTCAATATTTAGAAGCATACAACAGAACTATTTTAGATGTTTATTTTCATTTTAAAGACTTTACAGTTTCCTTTATTAAAAATAAGCTAATTCAAAGATGAAGTGTGTATGGGAAGGAGGGACATATTTTAATGTCTTTGGTTCCAAAATTTGACCTGAGCTTTAAAGGTTCAGTGTTAGAGAGCTGACACCTGATTTGCCTTCACATCCACACTTTTGCATTCAACTGCATGCTCAGGTATAGTAATTAGCACCCTCGTGGCACATTAGGAGAGAAAGTCCAGTCCCCAAACTTCAGGTGTTCCTTACCTTGTATGTGGAAGGGTGGACCTGACTCAAAACCTTTAACCTTTATCTCCAGCAGTCTTGCCCATTTTTGGTCAATGTCAGCTCAACAAACAGAGGCTACTTTTTTGGAGAACCTAGGATCAACAGTAATCATATAAGTGGTACAAGTATGTGTCACCAAACTGAGGGGACTTTTCTTTCACTCCTTGACCTGCACTTCCACAAAATGATGCTGATATAGCCAGTGGTGTACTTCAGGAGGACTCAGAGCACAGTAATATTAATATCTGAGGAAAATGCTCTGTTCTAAAACAAACAAAAAAAGGCAGAACTATGTTTTTAACTAGATGTGTGTGTGCATGTATGTATATGTATTCGAAGTACAAACCTCATTATTATGAAAGATCTAAAAGTGTCTAGAATAAAAAAAATTTCTGTTTTGAAACAATTAATATAGGAAAGCAGAAGTGTTTAAAATTATATTCATAATTAATATTGAAGTTGAGATTACTAAAATGACATGTATAGGAGAGACTAGCCTTAGGGTTAAACATCACTGAACAAGAAAACCAGGGATCCAGGTTTAACTCCACAGACAGTCAGATTTCCTTTCTGATACTGTGTATATCACTTAATTTTTCTGTGTCTTGGGTCTTAGCATCTGAATGTTAAATCCATTTTACTGCTGTTTCAGCATAACCAGCTGTAATTGAAGTGCAAGGCAATAATCAGCTTTATTGTTTCCCTTAAATATGCTAAGTGAGCACGTCAGAGCACGGGTGCGAATGTCTTTTATAGTTAGTTTCAAACAGCCAATCCCAATTCAGCCTATTTCCAGTAACAATTCTTTTCTAATAATGGCTTTTCAGCGCTGCAGTGAAAAAAGCCCTCTACCCCATCCCACACAGTACCACAAGAGGGAATCAATGTGTTGCTTAAGTTCAGAAAAGGCCTTTATTTCATGGAAAGGTTTTGATCTTGAACATCACCATAACAAGATGAAGAAAATAATTTTTTTCATACCACCTGAGTACTTATCAGCTGCAGCATACAGCAGCTAGGAAAAAAAAAGAGAACTGTCCATTCCTTACCTCACCTCTGCACCTAGTGTGTGAAAATGTAAGAAAAAATAATATTATTGAAGAAAATGTTGAAAATTAAGAAAACATTAAGCCTTTTATATTAATTTGCCATGTTTTTCTAGTCTCCAGCAACATGTGACATTCCTTTACATATGTGGCTCTATTATAATATGCCTGATTTGAAATACTGTTATTATTCAGTTTTCTGAACATGTGTTTTGAACATTTTCAGAAAGCTTTATCTTTAATTCAGTGTGATGATGGTGACAGCAATGACAATTAACAGTCCTGGACATTTCAAAAGAATTCTTGTAATAGTGTGAAGTATGATCTCTCAAGTGGCTGACATCTATGAGCAGTGCAGTTTAATGAGGGTGAAGAGGGAAAAAAGAGACCTACTACAGTCAAAGGACAAAACAGCTTTTGTCAAAGCTGTCAGAATCAATGATAAAAGAAGCAGTAGAACAAGTTAGCAATTCCTAGCCATACCATAGAAGTATCACTATTGTATCAAACTATACAAAAGTAAATAAAAAATTATACCTACTAGAAATCGGAATGGACTTGGTTGGAAAAGAAAATAAATGAACATTCTAAACTGGAATTTACACTAGGTAAGCACATTTATTCTTGGAAACAAAAGCAGTTATATTTTTGCTAAAAAAATTGGTAAGAGTGCAAGAGAAGAAAAATCCAGAATTGAAGCTAAAATGTATTAAGATGGGAATATTTGAGCTGAGGCTGATATACAGCAATTCACAAAGGGTTTGACATCTCAAGTGCATTTCACAGTGTTCCTCCAACCAGAGGACCAAATATGTAATACTGAAGTAGGAGTAAAAGCGTAGTTAAGTTTGGATAAATCTGAGTTTAAATTTATGCCCCATGCAATATGTGATACTGATTATGTCTCCATTTTCCTGTTTTCATTTTTCATTCAAATAGTTTTCCCGTGACATTTTTCTGTATTTGAAAATAATGAATAAAATTTTCCAGTCTTCATGAAAGAAAGAATTATTTTGATCATAAGTTCCCTAGCCGATTTTCTGTAAGATCTAAATTCTTAAGTTTATTCAAACCCACGAAAGCAAAACAATTTAAACTACTATTTGGAATATGTTCATTGTTAATGCAATAATTTCTGGAAATATTACCTCCACTTCTGTTTCTTAGGCTTATAGAAAAATACTATGAAGTACCTTATGGATTTATTTTATTTTCATTTTAAACCTATAGTTTTCTTTTTATAATACCATGTCTTGTTGCAGTAAGTCCAAATTCAATTCTTGGCCAAAACGGGGTGGGGGCTGTGGCACGTTTTCCTGAAAGGTGGACTGGGACTCATGCATTCTGTTTAACTTGATGACATTTACTTTTCTTTTCAAAAAATTAATTAAAATCTCTATAGAATGATTCTCAAAGAACAACTACAGGTCCATTTACCAAAAAGAATAACAGAATTTAACTTCATTCTCTTCAGACAGCTAGCTAAAGTAATTCTTAACTTCCAAACTACAAAAAGACTAAAAAAGTTTGAAAGTGAAATTTTAACTTCACAACATCCTCCTTACCACTGATATTTTCATATAGCACTGGAAAAATATTTCTGAACTTTACTGAAAAAATGGTACAATAACTTTCCTAGAAAAGGAATACATGAAACTAACTAACCAGCTACATCCAAATACCACAATTAGGTTTAGCACATAACTACTGATTGTATTTTCACTTGAAATTACTGCGCACAGCACATGAAGTACTCTGTACTTAAAAGATACTATGCAACATGTAATCAGTCTGGAAAATATTTCTTCATTCTCCAAAAATAGATCAAAATTATTAGTGCTATTAGTTATTACAATTCTACCAAATCTGAGTTTATTAAGAAAGGCTTAAAAATCTATTGTCTTTAATAAGAAGAGTCAATAAAAGTGTGGATTTTTTTACAAATGCTGCAACCTCTGTCTGACTCGGTGACTGAACGGATATGGAACAGAACTGCATGCCCTTCCAGCTGATATGCATGGGAAGCCTCAGGTCTGCTTTGTTCCCCATGGCAAATATAGCCCTCCTTTAGATATTCATTCCATTAAATAACACTGAATAACCGATTATTAATTGATAATGCACAAATTTGAAATGCACAAAAATATTTTCATTTAACATGCTGTGCTAAACTATCCCATCCCACTCTGTATCTTTGATAAGATTTGTATACAAGTTCATTTATTTGCAGAGAGGATACCCACCCAGCCCTTCAAGAACAAGCAGTACTGTGAATTCTGCATCTGCCTCGTAGAACCTGAATAAATGCAGCTAAAATTGCACAAGTCAAAACAGTATAAATATACAAAAATACACACAGGTATAGTTTTAATCTAACTGACATCTAATATAAATCAAATTTGAGGAATCACTATCGATGGAGTAACTTAATAGTAGTTTGTAATTTAGTATTTCTGCACATTCAATAGAGATAGTGGTCAGCGTCAGTGGTAGGGAATAGTCCTGATGGTGACCTTAAAAGGTCACCTTTACCTGCCTTTTCTGTTTTATCTAGCAAAAGCAGTACGAAAACATTGCTATTAAAAAAAAAAAAATCAACCAAAAAAACCACAACCCAAGGGAAAAAAAAACACACTACAAAAAAACACAAAACCTCATGAGATGCAGTTTCCACAGCGTTTCAGGGATACCTGTTATTTTGTTCTAACCTAAATGTTCCTAGCCAAATCATTTCTGCTACAATTTTAAACATGTCTCTAACTATGCTGTTTAACAGAGAGGATAGTTTATTTTTTTCCTTTTGCAAGACCTTTTTGTCCACTTCCCCTAGACTAAACCAACACTCTTTTAGTCTCTCCTCCCAGGTCATATTTTCCTAAGCCTCTGATCTGAAGAACCCTCATCTTTCTTGAGATCTGCTGCAAAGAGCAATGTAATATGGTGTGATGCCTTTCTTGTGCAGATTAAATTGGAATTACCTGGGAATTTCTTACACATGAAATTCCAGGTCATACATCCGAGTACAACGTTATGCTTTCTTTCTTGTAATGCCATTGTTGGCTTATCCACAATGACCACATCTTACATGCGATAGATAACTATTAAAATACTTTAACACAAATCATATTTTGTAGAGTATTGTAACTTCTGAGCTTATCACCTGCATATGTAATTTGTATACTCTTCATACTAGAAAACGAACCTCATAAGTATATCTTTTCAGTTTTGCAGTAAGCTGTAACCAATCTATCTACACCTTATTGCTCTTTTTTGCATCCATTTGACAACAGTTGCATAAGGAACCTATTTCCC
>VYZW01027902.1:3132-15170 GCA_013401315.1 Balaeniceps rex | reverse complement strand
AAACAGGCTGTATTAGACATCTAAGGAGGGTCCTAAAGAAGGCAAATTTACACTAGACTATTTCAGGGGACCAACACTGCAGTTAGGTTATAAGACTTCTAGCCCCTTTGTCTAGCTCCTTCAATTCCATCCTCAATTCTGTAGTCAGTCTAGCTTTGGAGAGGGATTTAATTCCCATTCTTCTTTCTATATCAAAACTGCTGTAATGCCACAGATCTCACACCAACCCAAAAGAGGGAAGCTGCTTAACACTGAAACACTGAAGTTCTCTCCCGAATGCAGAATTTAGCATGTCCCACTAAACAGATTTTGAGATTTTTTTTTTTAAACAAAGTAGATGTAAGGGACTATATTGTGAGTAGGAAGGTGCATGTGAACATAGCCTTGGTAAACAGTCAGATGAGAGCATAACTGCATTCATGGATAGGAAGGGACAGCATAACAGACATCGCTACGCAGAATGATTGTTTCAGCACCTCTCAGCATGGATTTTAAACAAATCAAGAAAACACCACATGATGTATCTAAAATTTCATTTCAGCATCTGGCAAAAAGGAAGTATCTGTTAAAGATCATCTAGTTCAAGGAAGCCCTTAATATGAGTTTCTGTAAAAAGAGAACTTGAAATTGCCTGTCAACAAATCAGCAGATGCCCTTTCTGAAGCTGACAGGTGCTTTTTGGCATTAATGTAATGACCGTAAATACTTCCTTGCACAGGGTACAATCAATTGCTTTAATCAATTTGTACTATCACTTATGAAGTATGCAGACAGTTTTCTAATCTATGCTTTGCAGTGACATTAAATATGCATGTTCAACATACTCTGGCAAAGCTGACTGTCAGTTTCTTTTCCTTTTGACAAAAATCGGCATTTTGCCTACAAGGTTACAGTCCTGTCTCAAGAATAACTGAAGTGTGGGCTCTTAGGCAAAATTAATTCCCCTAGAATACAATAACACAATCCACAGCAGTGTCAGTCTTCAGCAAAGTGCTTTGATAGATGGAGATTTTATGATGCAATGTGAAAAGTTGCTTTACAAACAGAACAACTTGACAGCTTAAACCAGGAACATTAGGGGTGCATTCAGGTATATGGATATCTATCAATAAATCAAACGCCTTTGTTAACTGTTTTCTTAAAGCTCAGTCCATATATCAGAAAATTCAAGACAATAACTCTGTATAAGACTAGAAAACAGTAAGAGTCAGAAAGAAGATAAAATACCAAAGAAATCAAATATCTCCTGCCCTGGTCCTGGTTTCATTTGCTCCTTTCTGATGTGCTTTCTCTCCTTCTTCTCCACCTTCTCCTTAAACTAAAATGGGCATCAAACAGAGTTGATACATGCCTTTCTTTGCACCTAGACAGTTCACCTGAGCATATGGTAAGAAACTTCTTTAAAGTACTTTTATACTGAATCTTGCAACACCCCTAAGAATAGGTAAAAAAGAAGCTGACGGGTTAAGTTACCCTAACTGCAAAGCAATTCTTGCTTGACATGAGATCCAGATGTACTGTCTTGTAATTTACCCAGTGCTCTCTCCCAAATATGAGTTTGCAATGAGATATAACAAAAAAGACCAATGTGATTTTTTGTCTTTCAACTGCTATCTTCCCTGCATATTACAGATAATAAATTTATCTTGTCCTGTTGAAAAGATACATCTGTTTTCAGTTTTTGCTTTGCCAATATGAAGAAGTAAAGCATTTCAACAGACCACTGAAAATGTTAAGAAAAGCAAAGAGGACCCTCAAAAGGTAGATTTTGAAGAAATGAGGCAGGCAGCCAGGTACTGTCAAAAAAAAAGGCTGAAGAGAGAGTAGGAAGTATCTGAAAGGTTGAAGTTTGGACTTGTAGTATTTGGCACATGACCAGCACTGTAAGCAAGCATAACAGCATAGAACAGGGGAAGAAAGCATTGGCTGGATACCAAAAAAACCCTTCTTTTGGTCTAAAATATTTTAATGGAAATAGTAAAGTTTAGCTATGCATGAAACTTAAAGTTGGACTAGGAAAAGCACAATGAAGTAGGTAGCTGAAATCATCTTACGTTGGTTGAACTGAGGACTAGTTGAACTAAATATTTATTTTATTGTTTCCACCTTTCCCCTCAGTGAATAGCAAGCTATTATTGTGGAGGCGAGTAGAATTACCAGAGCTAATACGGGGTTAGAAGTCAAGAACTCTAGAGCTGTAATCCTGGATTGGTCTCTGACTTGCTCTGATACCATGTTTACGTCACTGTTCAGTTTCCCTAGTAATAATGCAGAGACAATAATACCCAACTCATGAAGGAGCTTGGAGGATTAATTAAAGTCTGTAGTATTTTGAATAAACGCTGCCACTTTTAAGTTTCCTGCAGTACTTATAAGGATCAGACTATAGGACTTAGCTTATGTCTATAAAAATATTGACTTCAGTAGGAGTGTTTTTCCCTGAGTGTTTTTAAAAATTTCACCTTTGCATTACTGTTTGCCATGGAGACTGAATGTTTGCACCTCTGGGACTTTGTTTGATTTCCAGAATTAAATTACAGGACAGTCTAAGTTCTCTTTTGGCCCTAACACTTTAAGATTGCTTTTATAAGGCATTATAAACAGGAAAATTTTTATCCCTCTCTTCATTTTTTGCACCGTCTTGTTTTACAAAATTCTTTGAAGCTACAAATGCCTCTCACTATTCATCTGTAGAAGGCTCATCACATTTGACTCTCTGGGCAAGGCTGTATTACAAAGAAACAACATGTTTGATAATACATTTAACGTGGTTCACCTGCCACTACTGTTAATACTACATTTATCCTACTAAATCCCAAAGAGTATCTCTTCACCAGCATAGGAATTATTCAACCAAAAAGTAAATGTACTCTTAAACTGAGTGGTTTAAACAAAGATGAAGTAGCACAGGGCCAAAGGACTGCAAAACTGTTAACAGTATTTTCTGTCAGTTGACAATATTTGCTGGGTTACTTAAACACAATAAAGTGAATTCAGTAACAATTCTGAATTTTTTACTGTCCCATGTTTCACTCTAATTAAGAATTTTTTTTCTGGGGTTTTTTGGTTTTTTTTTTTTGCTAGCTGCCCTTACTGTGTTACATAATTAAAATACTAAGATAAGGAATTTTTATGTTTAGTAGCTCTAAATGAAATCACACTACATTATCTATATGCACATCTCTGTATTTGCAGGTGTGTATGCCTTTGTCCAGCTGTATCCACTCACACATACATCCCCCCTTTCCTTACCCAGTGCCCCCAGAAAAGCAAGCTCCAACCCTGTTGCATATAGCTGTTCTAGATTTATTTGGGGATTTTTGGTTACGAACTAGAGTGCACCAAACAAGCATTGGATAAAGTCCTTACATATGCTTATGACAGACATAAATTATACTCTTTATATGATTGAAAGATTGAGGCAGAAATATTTACTTTGGATAACACAGTGCAGTCACAGCAGTATGGGCATAAAACTGAATGTGTGAATAAACAACACATTAAACATTTAATTGTTGCTATTCCTGAATATATAGAAAGGTATAGCCTTTAGAATACAATGTCATGTGACATTATATCACAAAATATATATTGTCAAAGGATCATCCATATCTAAGATACTGGGCTACAGAATCTTGAATTACACGAGGGAAGAGGAGAGATGATCCCAATTTAGACGCCTCCATGGTAGCAGTTAAAGATTTATATCACTCTGTGCAAAACAAGTGAGGCCTTTGACACCCAGGCTGTGTGAAAACCTTCAGCTAGGTCAGTGTACCATTCTGAAACAACCACCGTAACAAATACTATATAATTTATGGCATAAGAATAACAAGGAAGATGGTGTGTGCCAGCCTGGATATGGCACACAAAGGCTGAGCGAGAGACATTCTCTAACAGGGTTCTAGGTCTTTATTCTGCCTGGATACCTTCTGAAGTCTTAAGCAATGTAACTAAAATAGAGATTGAGAGATATTGTCATTGATAGCGATAATTACCTTGGCAGGAGGCAAAAGGTTGTGCTGCAGGAGTACAGGAACATCTCTTTTGGAAGTCTGCTAAGTATATTGATTTGGCATAATCTGTACCACAAGCCCGTTTATTAAAAACAACACTTTACTTACACTAGTCTTCCAAACATCAATAAAAAACTTCATGTCTGAATTTTTTGATTTAACATAATAAATACAAATAATAGCTTGCTATTTTTTTCTATTACAGTACCCAGAATGAAGTGGTTAACTCATTTCAAATAAGGAAGAAGCCAGAAACAAATTAAATTATCAGCTGTCAGTTATTGCCTGTGCATCAAGAGTATATCCATGAGGCAATACTATTCCGAGAAACACAAGTTAGATCTACTCGAACTTGGGTACCACATAGCATGGGTTTCTGCCTGAAGGTAACAGGTAGCCCTGCACTGGAGATGGCAGTCCCGCTAAACCTATCAGGGATGTTGGCATTTCCCCTTGAAGGAGGGTGGCCAAGGGCATGTACCGTCTTAAGATTAAAAAGGCAAGACGAAACGGAGATATGTTCAGCCGGGTCAAGAACCTTGCAGGAAGGATTTCAACCTCTGTGGGCTCCAGGGATAGCACTGAGCGAGCCAGACTGCTGGCCTTGGATAGTCCTTAGTACTGAAGACTGACCTGGTCTGAAATTTTTGGTAGAGCGTGGAAAAAACCTTCTCCCTGAGAATCGAAGTAGCAGGATTATTTAAAAACGTAGAGGATCTGACATTTTTTGGCTGGGACGGCCTAATTCATCTTCCTGCTTAGTTCAACCTACCTTGTTTAAAGCAGAGCCAGACAATTCTGTGTAACTTTACAATTTCCTACATAACCGACCCTAAGATAGCAATACTACTTTGAAACGACGAAGAATGAAATGAGAACCTCCCAGGACTTCTAATACTTACCAAGGAACTGTATCAGAACAAGGAAATGAACTACCCGAGAGCAGGGAAGGGATTGCCCTGGTCATCAAGTGCAGCCCTCTGCAATCACTGACAACCCTGGAAAAACCCTTAGGCCAGAATAGCCTTGAATATTCTGCACATTGCCAAGACAACAAGTTGCAGAACACACCCTACTACCCTGAAACAACTTGACACTTTTCATGCAAGGAGCCAAAAGCTACATAAATCTGTAAGCCACTGGAAGGATGTAGGAGAGCTCAAGAACACCCACATGTCATAAGGCTTTACAAGAACAAAAGAATTTGCTAGGTGAAAATACCCAGAGGGTAGCTTGGGCGGGGCAGGACTTTTCTACTTTTTCTAATGTCTTTTTCTACTACTTGCAGGGTGGAAGGGAGAACAGACCTGTTTGTATTTGCTTTGCCCTTCTACAGTGATCATGTAGCTTTTGTCAGTTTTTATTCAGCTCAGTGGAAATTAGAGGGCCTGGGCTGCTTCACCAGATTCTACCATGGGTCAGTAAAACTGGTCTGTGCAGTTTTCATATGGCGTAACACTGCATCCCAAAGCTTCCTTTGTGCCTCACACTGTCTCTCTTTGTTCCTTTCCCTAAGTAATATTCCTCCTCATTTTTTAAGGAGTTAGTAAACCGTTTGGTTTGTTGGCTTTACGTCTGGCAGGTTAACATCATTCGCTGCTCAGTTCTAAACATGTATGCTTGCCCCCAGATCAAGAAACAGCTATTTACTTTATATCTAATCAGTTCAACATGATCAGAAGGCATTTTCCTGTGAGATGCCAAACTCCCTAAACAACAGCTATAGCTTGTGGAGATAAAGACACTCAGCAAGATGCTTAAGCACATACTCAATGTGGTGGGTTGATTTTGACTGGACGCCAGGTGCCCACCAAAGCCCTGTGATCACTCCCCCTCCTCAGCTGGACAGAGGAGAGAAAATAAAGCAAGCCTTTGCTCGTGGGTCAAGATAAGGACAGGGAGAGATCACTCACCAATTACTGTCATGGGCAAAACAGACTCAACTTGGGGAAAATTAATTTAATTTATTGCCAATCAAACCAGAGTCGAGTAATGAGAAAATAAAATCCAAATCTTAAAACACCTCCCCCCCACCCCTCCCTTCTTCCCAGGCTCAACTTCACTCCCGATTTTCTCTACCTCCTCCCCCAAAGTGGTGCAGGGGGACGGGGAATGGGGGTTGCGGTCAGTTCATCACACATTGTTTCTCCTGCTCCTTCCTCCTCAAGGGGAGGACTCCTCACACTCTTCCCCTGCTCTAGCGTGGGGTCCCTCCCACGGGAGACAGTCCTCCATTAACTTCTGCAGCGTGAGTCCTTCCCATGGGCTGCAGTTCTTCACGAACTGCTCCAGCATGGGTCCCTTCCACGGAGTGCAGTCCTTCAGGAACAGACTACTCCAGCGTGGGTCCCCCGTGGGGTCACAAGTCCTGCCAGCAAACTTGCTCCATTGCAGGCTTCCCACAGGGTCACAGCCTCTTTTGGGCATCCACCTGCTCCAATGTGGGGTCCTCCACGGGCTGCAGGCAGGTATCTGCTCCACCATGGACCTCCATGGGCTGCAGGGGGACAGCCTGCCTCACCATGGTATTCACCATGGGCTGCAGGGGAATCTCTGCTCCGCTGCCTGGAGCACCTCCTCCCCCTCCTTCTTCACTGTCCTTGGTGTCTGCAGAGTTGTTTCTCTAACATAGTCTCACTCCTCTCTCCGGCTCTAATTGCTGGGGTTTTTTTCCCCTTCTTAAATATGTTATCACAGAGGTGCTACCACTGTTGCTGATGGGCTCAGCATTGGACAGCAGTGGGTCCATCTTGGAGCCAGCTGGCATTGGCTCTGTCAGACATGGCGGAAGCTTCCAGCAGCTTCTCACAGAAGCCGCCCTTGTAGCCCTTCTGCTACCAAAACCTTGCCACAGAAACCCAATACACTCAACCACTTTTAGTAGTCTGAAAACCTCAGAGACTACTTCTGTACTTAAACATATGTTTGTATAACTGAATCAGTGAACAGAACTCACAGTCAGGCTAGAAGAGAGCCATAATGGTAAAATTTGGCGGAAAAGGCCCAGATGCTTTCTGACCATAAATCAACCATAAAATCACAGCATTTTAATTATGCTTTGTTGTTCTACTCAGGGATGCTTACAGTTTTGATTTTCAATGGCGGCATGTTAATTTAACTCTGTACATGGACCAAATATGCCCTGAGACAGGTAATCTATCTCAAGTATTACTATCTTGCACCATCAGACAGTTTTCACACAAGACAAACACATTAGTTTCTGCATGCTTTTGTCTCATCTTGAAATTAATTCCATTCCCAGTATGTCAGTAAAAGGCAAACAAACAAATGATAAAATATCTGTAATACTAGTATGCAACAGAAGCTGGATCATCAATCTTCCTTACAGAGACTCTGAGTACCCTGTTGTTCACCTTGTCAGTACGGGTTATGTACCTCTTAGGCTTACCTTATAGTTTCATTGTTAACTTTTGGCTACACTCCTTGGTATCTCAGATTGAACAAAATGTCTTGCCATTGGTCTCTAATGGTTATATAGATAAAAAGAAGTGCTTTTAGATTACTTTAGAGATTCACTTTCTCTCTCTTCAAAATGTTGTTAAAATTGTAAGCAGACACTCATCTCAACTAGCATCTACCTCCAAAACTAAAAATGATACCATGTTGTCAAAAGTTAAATTTTAAAATGTTCTAGAACAATTAATCAATCTTGCTATTTCAAAGAAACAATAGTATCTTTTGAAAGAAAAAAACTTAACTGTGCTTTTCTTAAAAAGTCTTTGTCTTCCACTTTCTCAAGACAATTATAATTAAATTTGGGTATATTTTTTAAAATAAAATAAATATTACAGAGCAGATTCCAATATCCTCAATCGCTTTGTGTGGTCCTTCACCTCTAAATTATCTCCATTCATCTATTTCTGTAATGATATATTACCTATTTGAGAATTATCCATAGTTCTTTGTTATTGAAATTAACATTGACAAAAGAAAAGTATCTGATGTATTAATAGGAAAGTACTTGAGTTATAATATACAAATAAATAATACCGGTGTATACACTTATATTTGAATCTTAACTATCTTCTCTTTTATACAAGATATATCTTATACCTTCTTACACTTAAATTTGAACCTTCAAGGAAATAAACCTACCTGTCAATCCTTTCTTCATTTATAGATGAACTCTGAGTCTAGACTAGTAACCAAATTTAAAGAAACCGTATAAAACTGCATTGCTAGTAAAATACCTTTTATCTCGCAAATGCTACCGCTTCACATTTGTCTTGATGATTTGGGAAAGAGATGAAAAGAAGCTAAAATGGTTCCTCTATTCTAGAATTAAAGAAGGAAGCAGAGATTCCAACTGTGAAAGAAACTCACCCTATACCAGGGAAGCCAATGAGAATATTAAAATTCATTAAAACTCACTTCAACCTTAGCAGGATCAGATTTGGCAAATCAGTTCTTTTAGGAAAAAAATAGTTAGGCTGACTTTGCTATCAGGTCATTTCTCATTCCTTTCTCAGTACATTCTGTAATGAAAACTGTAAATATTCAAATACATGAAAAGTATTTCAAGTAACAAATTTTGATATCCAAAGGGGTCTTCTGGTGAGCTGTGCAAACTGATACTGAAAAAAAGTAATCTTTAATGATTTAAAAATTACTGCATTGAGAACTAGAACATTTATTAAGCTTAAGGAAAAAAAATATGTATTTAATATAAAATGGATCCTTCATACAGTTCTTCCAGCATGTCTCTTCCTCTATCATTAACGTACGTTAGTAACGCTGACACTGATTCCATGAGAATTTTTTTAAATGGAAGGCTTATAAAATTTATTATTTGAAAGCAGACATTGCTTTAGACAATCTTGTATGCTTTCATTCTCTAGCTACCTACTGTATAAGAAGTACCATATAAATCTTGAAGCCTGAGGAATGCTTCACATTTAACCTATTACGTGAGTTGTTGTTGGAAGTAAGGATTGTCTTTTTCGTTTGGGTTTGTACGTTCCCCTCGTACAAAAAAGGTTGGTTCATAATGCAGAGTCTTAGTCACTGCCACAGCAGGAACACATTCTATGAGATAATAATCATCCTCCTCATTGCTATCAATTGCACAAAGACCTTCCATTTTCTTTGGATACATAGCCTTGCACATTATACAGTTTCATGATAGAAAATGAAAGATTCATGCTCTCTCTAGCTATTAATTTTCTTGATTTTTAAGAAATGGAAGTTTGTATACATTGCGATAGAAAAAAATGATTGTTTTGTTTTTATTTAGCTAATTTGGCTGATTTTTTTTAAATGAAGCTTGAAAAGTGATTTCTATTTTGATTTTGTTGCAAATAAACCCTTTTAGATAAATGTGTTAATAGCACTGACAACACTGCTCAGGACTGAAAGGACATCTTGTACTCTGCAAAAAGCAAATCGCCTGTTAGTTCTCTGCTAGGTCAGTTTTTACAAGAGATTTATGTTTTGAGGTCAGGACAAAGCTGATGGATTTCGTGAAATATGAGATTCCTTTTAAAACAATACAGAGCTATTTTCAGCTCAATGAACATATATTTTGCAATCCCTCCTCCTCCTCCATTCTTCTTCTGACCTATAACCTCCAAATTCCATTTCCTATTTCTGTTCAGTCTGAATGCCCTTGGATGAAAAGCTGGGACCAAATCAATTTCTTTCACTACAAATCTGTTCTGTCCTCTTTCAGCTCAGTTCCTGTCCTGGCCAAGAAGCAATTATTTTCTGGGCCTAATGAACATCACACCTTCCACTTACACACAGTTTTCACTTCACCTCCACCTCTTCTGCTGTCATGTGATATATAAACTTCTTCAGTCAGTTCAACAGGAGTCATCCTTCCCTTTCGTTTTTTTCTATCTCCTTCCTACCTTCTCTTTTCTTCTTCCATTTGCCTTCCTTTCTCCTGCTCCCAAGTCAAATCCTTCTTAAACTCTCATTCCTTAATCTATTCCATATCACTTTGTCTCTAATTTTCATCCCCCGAAAATGCTGCAAAATGCAGTTGTCCAGTTTGACTCTTCTGTCCAGTTTCCAACCACTCCCCCAATTATTTCCTTCAGCTCAATTCTCCTGTTATTTTTCCCCCTACTCTTTGACCTCCTGATTTTCTTCTGGTTTTCTGACTCATTGTTCTCAAATACTAAGCAAGAATGAGGCAATTTCTAGTTCCAGTACTTTTTTGCTATGAGTATACTACTGAAAATATCTCAGCTACTGCACTGTAGAAGTGTGGATGCTTCAACATCCTAGTTCATAATTGAGAGACTTCAGTGACAGTGTGACATCAGTGTCAGTGACATCAATCTACAAACGCAGAAATGTTTGTAGTTCATACTTACTGTTATCCCTGCAAGTGGTTCAGCTCTCCATACAGTAACCACTAGTGATGACAAATGATTTTGCATTTCTCACAGTTTGGTTTTATATTCTGAAATTATTTAAAAATGCCTGACTTGAGAATACCAAGCACCCTTCCCCAGCAGAAAGAAATGCTGGTTTATTTTTGGACATGGAAAAGAACATCATCCTGAACCACTAGACTTTTTGAAAAATCACAGCGTGTATATACTAATATATGGATTTTTTTTTCAATCAAGCAATAGATTTTAGTATGGGTAACAAGTATTTATCACCCTGACAGCACAACTATCTGAAAGCATGAAATTCCTTTAGCAGACATTGGCACATTAGCTCCACATAACTACCACCTATCTTGGAAGTAAAGATTATAACCAACCTGCAATTTTGAGTGACCAGAGCAGGCCAACAGGCTGCAGAGGTACACTACAAGGGGATGTGGGAGGCAGAACTAACAATATGGAGCATACTGTGAACATACTTCTCTAGTTAGAGGTCATGTTCACATTAAACTGACCCTGTATAACAGTGACAATACAAACATTTCTCTGTTTTTTTGTGACATGCAATATGTGGTAGGGAACAGAATCAAAGCCACCAAGATATAGAACTATTTTTTGCCTCTAGACCTTCAAAATGAAAAGTAAACAACCCAATCCAGGCTGCACATTAACCAGTCTTTCATTGGAGGCCATGGTGGGATCATAATATCACATATCTTAAAATCAAGTGCAGTTCATATCCATTAGTCTCAAGCCACCCCTAAGTATCACTTGATTTTCTTTGCTTGAGTTCAAGAGCACTTGCATTTATATTTGTTCTTGCTTCCCATCTAGGAGCCTTATAGTATTCTTTCTCATGAATCTGCTTAATAAAAGGACATGAATCAAAAATCTATTCAAAATACATAAATAAAATAGCTTTTCCTAATATTCTAGCCTATCCTTCCAGATATGACCATACTGATTTCCAGTTCCAAGCTTTTAAGAAGTGATGCATGTTTTCTTGAAAAACTAGTGGACACAAGAAGAAACTGTTCACTTGAGCATACAATTAAGAATGCAGATCTGCATCACAGATGGAAGGCAGTCAGCATAAGCTCTGATTTTGGCAACACCGGATTACAAAAAATAAAAGCAATTTTTTGCTAGACATTTTTGCACCTTATAGTGTGGTTATATTCCAGCCCTAGCTAATATTTTGCTGTTATCTATATACTGTAGTATATAGATGTAAGGACTTAACGATGCCAAACACAGACATTGTAACTTTTTTCAGGCCAGGATTACAGCTCACTGCCATGAAAGAAGGGACAGAACAAGGTAAAGACAAGAATAATTTTCCTAATTGAAAGCCTGAAAGCTCTTTACAAGAAGTGCTGACTGCCTTCCATCTCAGAGTTACCGAATCCCTTTCAACTTGCTCTCTGTAGAGCCAAGCAGTGAGAACAGATATCATAGTTTGACTCTGTACTGACTTCATGTAATTGCATTTCTTAATCTGTTGGCAACTGAGAAACAGTTCTTTATATTGCCATCTTTTATTCCTACAATTACCTACATTTCATAATTTGGGTTCCTCTTGTTACAAAGTAGAGCTACATCAGAAATAAAGAATCTCTTGGGGTTGAAGGAAGAATTATTGGAAGGAATTGTCCCAGTG
>VYZW01027901.1:1682-35445 GCA_013401315.1 Balaeniceps rex | reverse complement strand
CTGCTATCCAAACAGGAGTTAAAAACACAACTTCCAATACTACCTTTAGAAATTATGTTTCACAGAGCCTATGCTGGGACTGGGCCTGGCAATAAACTACACCATAGGACCATCTTCTCCAGTGAACAATTTGTTCCCTCTTATCTCTCCATCTGGCATATCCATAGGAGTTGCCTCTGCTATAAGGTTACCATAACCTCTGCCAATGACAGATTAGAAAGCTTGGTGTATGAGCTCCTTTCTTTCTTGAACAGCTGCTTAGAGAGCACGTAACCCTCCTTTCCAGGTTGAAATAAGCTGCAGCTAACTGAAGATCCTACAAACTCTTGCCTCCATAACATTTAAGGTGAAGAACTGGCTTCTTTTTACAAAATGTCCCTGCCAAACAGATGAAGATAACACTAACGCAGAAATGACAGCACAGCACAACACATGCAGGACCTTCCATACGTGCCATGCCTCAGAACTGCATGGATCGGCTAGAAAGAGGAATGAATTTAAATCACAGACATAGGAAAGGGGTCTCTGATTTTCTCCTATTCTGAAGACATTGCAATTCCAACCTTGGTTTCCATGCTCTTCTTTCTCTTTGTCCAAGGAGGACTTCACCCAAAGCCCACAAAAGCCAACGTAAAATTTTCTGTTGCTGTAAATGGACTTTGCTTAAGAATCTAAGCAAAAACCACATCCCCAATCAAACCTCTCTGAGCACTACAAAGAGCAATTAAAATGCAGATAACGCATTGCTGTTTCTAATTGTTCATTATCATAGCATTATAGATATTATGACTGGTTTTTTTCTTCTTCTCTGCTGATGTTGCTACATCAGTCAAATGTCCCTATAGCTAATTATGCGGACATATTTCAATCTGATTAAAACTCACATCAGCGTAATTGAAAAACATCTGTGGCAATGTTCTGGAGAGAGACAACGTTCCATGTATTTTTAATATCTGTAGGTGGGTCTTTCTTTTACTGCAGTTACCTCATATTTCCCATAATAAGGTCCTGCTTCCAGGTGATTCTGACCTTCCTGAACTTTAATTGCTAGAGCTGAGTTGTTATACGCCAGGTGACTACCTGAGTCTCATTTTTCTGGAAGTGAGACAAGGGTCCAGGTGGGAAATGATATGGGATTCTGTGATGCTAAAATTAATTTTAAAATATATGCATGCAGTACTTGCCAACATAATTCTGACTGAAATGAGTGGCTTTGAGCTCCTTTAATGTAGTTCTGTGTGTATGAGTATGTAATGTCCCACATGGTTACTAACCTTTCATTCCTTCGTTATCTTGCCCTTTAGATGTGGGCATAGAGAGCCTTTGCCACCCGTGGTTCTCTTATCTTGCTGTGCAGAAACAACGATCTCAAGGGCACACGGTTCTCTGAACAATTCCCTGTGTAGCTGTGTCTGCAGGGAGCATCTGCAGGCTTTTCTGCTTTCTGCTGAAGGACCAGCAGGGCTCACCTCCTCCTCTTGAATCAGTGGGTCTTGGATTAAAGGAGGATTTCAACATCTGGTAAGAGAAAGGCCAGCCAACCCCACTTTACAGAGCTGTCTGTGACAGAAACTCCTTTAAAGATTCCTTTTACAGACCTGCTTCCTAAAGCTTTAAATGTTCAACTGAGTGTTGGTAGTCTTATCTCCCATAGTTAATATGAATGACTGTCCCATTTAATCAACCAAGCATTTATCACTGAAGATGTCTCAAATTAAGGAGAAATGGCTGATAAATGACCCTGCCTGTCTTTGTCTGTGTTAGTATCATTTGAAAAGGAAGGGGGATTATTCTCTGTATTTTAAAATTAATTGACACGTTTGCTGCTATTAATTTAGTTAGTCATGATGTCACAAAGGCATTTGTCAATAACATTGTCAGTGAAGGTTGATGGGAGATAATTAAAACATGGTTATGAAAACACAACCCACAGATACTTACAGAGCCTTTAGGGGATGTCAAAGGGGAGGGGCAAGAAAGTTCTCATTGCTGATGGTAATGTGTGACTGGCTTATGAAAATGAAGAATCAGGGCTTATTGCAGTGTTTAATAAGTCTGGGAGGTATCTCACTTCTTTACTGCTCAAAAGAGGGCCCCAGAATGGGAAGCAAGAGATGTAAGAATAGAGAATACCAAGAAGGAAAAAATCACCAACATCTCTGAGACTCTGGCTGTAATACCCACATTCACCTCCTGTCACGTCTCACTTGCTTTTGACCTAATCTGTATAATCATTTCCTTTATCCCCCTCTTCTCTGTCACAGTGCTGTTTTGTCGCTCACCAGAAGTGGCTCCTTTACAGTAGCAATTGCTGTCCAGTGCAGTTGCTAGCTGTCTGACTTCTATTTGAATGAGCTGGGCAAACTTTGTCATTTGTAGACCTTTTGATGATAGTAATTTTCTTTGCATGAGTTAAATTGCTACAGAAATGTGCCCCTTTCTGGGACTTCCAGGCTTCACCTTCCTTTTCCACTCCCCAGCTGATTCCTCCAGCAAAATTGCTCATGGTGTATCTGCCTGTCGGAAGAAACAATATGAAATTGAACAGGATTTTTTTGCCTCTTGCTGATATGCCAAGTCCTTCGAGGAATGAATAGTGAGTCATAGCTGATGCCAGTCATTCATGACCATTGCCAGAAATGTAAGGCAAATGTAACTGCAAAGCAGTGATATGCATACTCTTGGATGTGAAATTATTTTGAGTTTGCCCCTTCTTATATATGGTTGGAAAAAAGAACTAGTCCTGCCACAGGAGAAGAAGGAAACCCTTGAGAAGTGTGAAAAGATCTGGAGAAAATTATATTCAAAGCACCGTTTCTATTTCTGTATGCCATCTGTGGAGATGGGTCAAAGAGAGGCAAAGAACATAAATCCTGTGCAATCTAAGAACCTGTAAGCAAATGTCAGAGATCCCCTAAGCTGCCAGGCTTGAGTGTAAGATCTACCTCAGTGATGATTCTCTCTCTCTTCCCAGTGATATTCAGTATTTTCTTTTAAGCTCCAGCTGTAGGATTAAGAAGACATTAAAAACCCTTAAGCAACGAAAGACCACAATCTATATAGTAGAACAGAAAGGTTTGAAAGTGCGAACCATCTACAACGCAAAAGTTCAAAGCCATTGGATAAATTGAATCAACCTGTTGATACTGGGGGTTTTGGTTGGTTTTTAATTATACAATTTTTAAGCCAAACCTGGACAGTAGTCAGGGATTTTGAGTGCTTCTTGTCCTTTCAGAGTAATATCCTGGTGTCCTCCAGCAATCTTAGCAACACACTCTGGTCAACTTTTACCATGATCTTCTCCCAGTGCTCCACCATTTCTCAAAAATTCAAATCTAACTCAGCTTTTAAATCTTTCCTCTGTCCATTCCTGGGATACCTTGACCACCTACCTTCGTGAATCTAAATCTGAGCTAGCACACAGGCAGTGCAGAGTTTTTCCCTATCCAAAAACTTCCTTACTTGGTTAAAGCAAGTTTTACCAAGGAAAAAATGCCCATTCTGTTAAATGCAGTGAGGAGTTTTAAGCCTGATTAACATGCTACATGAATCCACATTTCTGTTGTTTTTGAGAGAAAGGAAGAGTCTGTGTCATCAGTCTGACTTGTAAGTCTTTTAACTTAACCTATTTCTAAGGCTGCTCTTGTCTCACCAACAAGTGTATGTAGATGACCCAACTATATCAAAGCTATAAACAACGCCCCCGAGACTGTTTATTTACCAAGAAACTCACTAGCTAAATAAAGAAGTCCTGTAAAGTGAAGGACATGTATCTCCCCTTGACAACAAGGAAATCACACAGGGACTAAATAGCTTGTCCAAGTTCATACAAGCAAGTCTTGGGAAAAGGATTCAAGTTCTGCATAGTCCCAGCCCAGCCTTCCTCAGACATTCACAGTTAAATCAGATTGGAAATGATGAAAATAATTTCCAGGTTTTTCTGCTGGTGAGTGAAAAATAAAATGAATCCTTGTTCCTCTCTCCAAAACAGCCATTGATGTGGAATCTCACAATTCCCTAAATGGCTCAGTTTCCTTGTGGAGCTGCTTGACCCTTCTGTAAAGAGTGGCACCAAGAGGCACAGCCGCCAGCACGGCACGCTCCATTCGGTTGGGCCAACTCAGAGAGCAGGTCCGTCACTGTTCATGGTGAAACAACAGCAGCAAACTCTTTTGCTGACTTTTCCCACTCAGCAACCTGTGTTATTGTTTCCAGAATCATCCCTCTAAAGGAAAATCACATCTCCTTTACCAACAAAAAGAGGTAAATAAAACAGAGGAGTACTTAAGTTTTCATTCTCACTGCCTCTCCATGTGGTGTCCTAACCTGATGTTTGTTTTTTGTCCCAGTCTGGTATGTCTCCTTTCCCCTCTCCACAGATGCACTCATCCTGCAGACCTTTACTCCAAGATAATTTTTTTCCCAAAACCCATTTGATTATCTGTATCTCCAGGGCCAGTGTTATGTCTCTTACTGTACTTTTCTCCTTATTATAAACCTGGCTGATGGTTGTGGAAAGCCTTACGCATTTATATGCAGATGACACTTCTATGTTCACCGAATGATGAGGTGTCCTCTCTCCCTAATTCCTTTTCCTCTGAAACGGCAAATGTGATCATCTGACTTAATGAGCACTTTTTCCTTCGCAAGGCTTGATAAAAAAATGTGGCATAGGCTTTGTGTTCCTTTCCCTGCTCAAAATATCTCTCTTGCACAACATGAACTACTGAATTTTCAGGGCTAAAATATGTGTAGCTCTTAGATATAATAATTTATATTTGTTACAGGTGTTCAAAGAACCACTTAGATGTTGTGTCCATCTTGGAGATTCCTTGGTGCTTTTCAAGAGACTGAGCTCTATCTGATCAAGTTACAGCCTAAGTTGAAAGCAATCTGACCTATGCAAGGAGTAAAGCTAAAAGTAGCAATTACTAGATGTTATCTGTAGTCTTTGGATTATGGAGTATGACAATCCTTCTAACATTTTACATTTAACTCGACTGTATAACTTTCTATGTTGTCACTCAGCAGTAACAATCTTTCTGAATGTAAACAAGACTATTAAAAAAAGGTTTCACTCTTCTAATTTTCTTCATATCTAAAATTGACTCATTTAAAAAATATGCATTTGATATAACTGTAAAATTGGGATAAAAACTCAGTTTTGTTTGTGGGGATCTTTACAATACAGTCATCAGAAAGGCAGGAATATTTGATTATTGAAATTGATCCTATGGAATTCTGTGACTGAAAAACGTATAATGGAATTAGCTACCCATAGAAAATACTGAGTGTACACCAAGAGCACACTAGTGTCCGTGAGGTGTATAGACAGGTCACATTATGAAAGCTTTAAGAAAAGGGCTTATGCTAACAAATGTCAATAATATTCTAAAACCTTTACTTCAGGTTGGCCTGGAAGAACAAAGTGAACAAGTTCCATGTGTTAATAAGAGAAAGTTTGTCAAATTCTGCAGCTCACCTAATCTTGCACTTACTCAGGCTCACATCTTCCCGATGTTTCTTTGCTGTATAGCCTTTCTCGAAGGAGTTTGCCTTCCAGTAGTACAGAACCGGCATATGACCTGCTGAAATACAGATAAAGCAGGAAGGCAATCTCATGAGGTTGTTTGACTTAATGAGTACAATTTTTACATTTTGTGTTAACTCTGACTTCCATATGTTCTCTATCCCTGCTCAGAAATTCACAGAATCACAGAATCACAGAATCACAGAATCTTTTGGTTGGAAAAGACCTTTAAGATCATTGAGTCCAACTGTAACCGTACCTGTCCACTACTAAACCATGTCCCTAAGCACCTCGTCTACCCATCTTTTAAATACTTCCAGGGATGGAGACTCCACCACTTCCCTGGGCAGCCTGTTCCAATGCTTGACAACTCTTTCCGTGAAGAAGTTTTTCCTAATATCCAATCTAAACCTCCCCTTGCACAACTTGAGGCCATTTCCTCTTGTCCTATCACTTGCTACTTGGGAGAAGAGATGGACACCCACCTCACTACAACCTCCTTTCAGGTGGTTGTAGAGGGCGATAAGGTCTCCCCTCAGCCTCCTCTTCTCCAGACTAAACAACCCCAGATCCCTCAGACACTCCTCATAAGACTTGTGCTCTAGACCCTTCACCAGCTTTGTTGCCCTTCTTTGGACACGCTCCAGCACCTCAATGTCTTTCTTGTAGTGAGGGGTCCAAAACTGAACACAGTACTCAAGGTGCAGCCTCACCAGTGCCGAGTACAGGGGAAGGATGACTTCCCTGGTCCTACTGGTCACACTATTTCTGGTACAAGCCAAGATGCTATTGGCCTTCTTGGCCACCTGGGCACACTGCTGGCTCATATTCAGTCAGCTGTTGATCAATACCCCCGGATCCCTCTCCGCCAAGCAGCTTTCCAGCCACTCTTCTCCAAGCCTGTAGCATTGCATGCGGTTGTCGTGGCCCAAGTGCAGGACCTGGCACTTGGCCTTGTTAAACCTCATACAATTGGTCACAGCCCATTGATCCAGCCTGTCCAGGTCCCTCTGTAGAGCCTTCCTACCCTCAAGCAGATCAACACTTCCTCCCAGCTTGTCATCTTCCTTAGTGTCATCTGCAAACTTGCTGAGGGTACACTTGATCCCCTTGTCCAGATCATTGATAAAGATGTTGAACAAAACTGGCCCCAACACTGAGCCCTGGGGAACACCACTCATGACCGGCCTCCAACTGGATTTAACTCCATTCATCACCACCCTTTGGGCCCGGCCATCCAGCCAGTTTTTAACCCAGCACAGAGTATGCCTGTCTAGGCCACGGGCAGCCAGTTTCTCCAGGAGAATGCTGTGGGAGTCGGTGTCAAAGGCTTTACTGAAGTCCAGGTAGACAACATCCACAGCTTTCTGATTTATTTCCTGGGAACGTAGTGCTCCTTGTCTGCATATAGACTTCTTTTTCTGCAGAAAGATCCATCTAGTAGGATTAAAAAAAGAATGTCCCTCCTGTAAATTGTTCTGGTAACCATTTAAAGGTCTTGCCCCTTTTAGTCTGACTATAATCACACTAGATCATACAGACCATCAGCTACTGTGAATAAGCTTATTGCCCCTGTGGCACTAAATTAAACAGTTGGAGTCAGAGAAGTTTTTGACATGGAGTTTTTTAACAGAAAAAAAAAATTAAATTCATAGATCTTCCCTTTCTGCTGAAAAGCAATGAAGAACAAGGGAAACAGCTGAAGGTATAGTGCTTAAACTGAAGCTGATGTTGTGGTACTAAACCACAGAATGATTCACAAGTGACTAGATCCAAGACCTGTGCTGAGATTTCAAAAAGGAAAAAGCAAATTCTGAGAATTTCTTCAGAGTTAGGAGATGTCTCTTAATTCCAATTACATTTAACGACCAGTGAATTTTGTCAAGGTTTTGACAGCAATGGTCTTCAGCACTTCTACTGTGCCTGAATCATCTCCAATTGCCTTCTTGCTTCTCAGCGTCTTGGTATTCTTTGGACATTAGTCAAAAGTTTATTAATTAGTTTCATATTGTTCAGATTCACTTAATTCATCAAAATATGATTTTGAGTTGGGGACAGTTCTGTTGAAAAGTTCGACTTTTCTATTTTTCTTTTCTACATTGATGTAAGCCCTTCTCATGTATGTTTTTATTTAGCCCCAAAGATTGATCCTACTGATAGTAACAACTAAGACACTCTCACACTGCAACCTGCTATAGAGAAAAAAGCAGTACATGTAATGTTTAGAAAATAACAGGCTAGATTTAGGCCCAAAAATGTGTACATTGTAAATGTCTACAGTTAGGTAGGACAAAACCTTACAGACCAAATTCAACAAGTTATTTCAAGAAGAAATGAGGGATTGAAAAAAAAAGTTAAAAGTCTAAGCATTTTGTTAAATCTGTGCCTCTGTTGAATTTAGTCTTATTTCTGCATTAAATTGTCTACTTATTAAACAGTCCTTCATAATAAATGAGTACCATATAGAAAAGTAGGAGTCCCTGCTATAGGTCTGTTATGACCTACGATAGTTTAGGGTCTTGTCACATTCCTGTTAAGACCTAAAAAAGAATCCCTTCGGATTTCAAACATTTCAGATCACATTCAGACTCAAGGCTGCAGTCACGGTACTAGTGGCCTCCCCAAGACTGCAATTGCTCCCATGTTAAAAGTATATCTCACAAGTTTCAGATAACTACATGGAAAAGGTCTTTGGTTCATACTGTGTATCAGATTATCTTCTGAGTGATGCCTTTTGTAAAAAAAAAACTATGAAAAAGCACAGTTTTAAAGTTGTCATTTCAAAGTTGTCATTGCTTAATATTACAGATTTTGAAGTGCAATTTTGTGAATTTATACATTGCCATAATCCAGCATGATACTGTGTGTTTTCTACTCCCCATGACATCGCTGAAAATCAAGGATGATATCAACTTCAAAGATGTAGTTGGTCCTTGCAGGAGGGTTTCTCCTTTGCTGCAGTAAGGCTATGGTAACTATTGCATAATCTGGGTTTTGTTGCATTCTTATTTTTTTCCATAAGCACGAATAAATCTAATTTTATTAGGGTTGCTTTTCCCCATGCATCAAGATCTTCAAAATCAATATAGTTATTTCTTTTCAGTAAGAGAAAGCTTTTTTTTCTTTCCATTGCTCATTGAAATGGTTTAAGAGCAGCTAGAAATCTTCTTGCAATGTAACAAATTTAGGAGAAGGGGAATGAGGAGTAAATCACACTAGGGTAAGAACTTCTGATTATGACTGTCTTCATCACCTATTTTCCCACCAGATTCAATCAGTAACTTTGGGCAACTGTGCAATGCACCAATTTTCTATAATATAAAAGATGTCTGACTGCATTAAAATGATTATAAACTCTAGAAGAAAAGAACCCTTGCTTTCCTCCATTCTTTAACCCCACCAAAGGACCAGAGTTCTCAATGTAAGTTGTATAGTTGGCTCATTTCTTAAAAGGCCAAAAAGGCAACTGGCCACATGTTCTGCAGCCTGGTCAACAACATGCATAAGCAGACTCATTCCCTCAAGAGCAAAGTGTTCAGAGCTTGTGGGGGAAGGATATTCAGAGTTGTGATACTGATCGGTATCAATGTAATTAAAATTCCCCATGATTAAAATTCCTCTAACCTTGCAAGCTTTTTTTTTTTAATCAGCATTTCTTGATCTATTTTGTCTCACTGCTATATAATCTATGTGGCTCTACCCGAGAATAATCTGACTTTATTTATCACCTTGAGTTTTTTGTTCATGTCATCTGTGCTGCATCAGCCCTAAATACCAGTATAATTTCTTGGCTCACAGACATATTGCAATACTCAGCTCGCAGTCATCCTCTTCTTGTGGCTTTCTTTGTTCACAGCTTTGTCATACTCTGTATTCTGGAATTTAAAATTCCATTATTATTTCTGGTTCTTCTATGTGCCTATTGTTCCCATAATGTTATGCATATCAGTACCTGAGCTGAATAACTAATTAGAAATGACACAAAATCCAGTGCAGAAGACTTGATTGTTTCCTTCTCCACAAATAAAGAAGCATCTGCGTTACAATTAACCAAGTAAGTGCATTAAGATTAACAAAGTAAGATGTATTCAGTCCACCTTCCTATAGTAGGTATTTAGTATAAGGCACTCATTTAGATTCTCCCAATAAACAACCAAGACAGGCACCTCAAAGGGGTGAGATGCATCCTATGCTTTGGGTATAAATTCCATGTCCATGAACAGGGACTTGCACATATATATATACACTACAAAGTATTCCCTAGACCAAAGAACATCTAGGTATGAATTTGCACTACAAAGCATAATTGTCCCTACTGGAACAGTTACTGTCCCTAAAGGGACAGTACTGTTTCAAACAGACAAGGGACTTAAAGTGGCTTCTGTCAGCTAATTTGGAAGATCTTTGTTAGGTGTTAGTGTCCTGTGCACTAATTTGGCTCCTAGCACGTGAGACAGTCCCTAAGAACATTTTCACTTATGATGGTTTTATACAGGGTCTGGCCTTTTCAGAGCAGAGAGTGGATTGGCATCAAGCAACGAATGTGTGTTAGGACAACATAAAGTCCTAAGAGGGGGGACTACAGGAAAAGGAAAGATGTTGTTATCAGCAATACAGTTAAAATCTGTCCTGGCCAGACTTCATTCTATCTTTGGCTCTGTCAGATATTTTTTAAGTAACACTAGGAAAGCCTTAACCATGGAACTTATGTATAAATCCAACACAAGCCTCAGAACTTTCACAGTGACAGCTGTAGCCAGTGGGAACCTCACCTTGAATAAAAATCTAGTCCACAGTACTAAATCTCTTGAACAGTTAAGTACTGAACATTTCCAATTGTTCACACAAAAATATTGGTACTTTTTAACCTAGCCATGTCTGTAAAGCAGCCCTATATCTCTGAAAAATCATAGTGCCACTATCTGAGTTCAGCAGTTCGCAGAGGTTATGACCCCAGCAAATCATCAGAATAACTAGTCTGATCTCCTTCCTGTATGTTATAGATTTAACCCTCCATGGAGCACAGCAGTTTCTGTTTGGTATATCAACATTCAGCAATGTATCCAGATTTAATCCAAAGATATGAGGAGAGCTTTATTTCCATGAGGAGGACACCACTCCTCCCTCCTAGTCTGTTTAAACCTTATTTCCTCCTAGTTTCTCATTTAAGTCCACCTGGCTTCAAATTCTAATCTAGATTCTCATCAAGCCATCTTTGCTACAATAAAACATCAATTGTCACTCATTCTTTTATTCCTAAATACCATAATTGTACCCTTCTGTCATTTTGACACACAGAGACGGTTAACCTCTCTCACTGTAAATCTTTTTTCTTCAGTCCTTGAATATTTTTTGTGGTTCTTCTCCATCCTTTCCAGTTTTATCAATAGTTTTGACTGTGGACATTGAGTTTCACATAGTATAAAGTTGTATCCAAGACCAAAATCACTTCTTTACTGCAGTTATTCATCCAGAGACTACCTTTCTCCATAGGTTCATGCTAGGAGTTCATGTTCAGTTGCTTACCCTTTATAACCATTTGCAAGTACCTTATTTTTCTCTTTAATTCATTGACATTAAGCAGTCACCTCTTGCAATGAACACCACAGACAAATCATGAAGAAATGTTTCAGAGATCATAGTAGGTGGCATTCAAGGCAGATAACTAGATCTGAGCAGTCATTTATACTTTTCACTCAGTGAAACAGGCATGCCCACAGAAGTAAATCTGATTATTATATGTGTGTGCTTAAAGATTGTATAAATTGTATTCTATGTATTCATGTTCATAGACCATGAAGACTACTCCTAGTCACCTTGCAGGGCTAAGAAATTGGTGCCAAATAAACTCACATTTTGGCTCTCTTGCACCTCCCACTAGTGCACCTATATGCTGTTTATCTGAAAATGATCATTCTTTGGCAGGCACCTTTGCAGATTCCTTTTATAAGGTAAAGGGGCTTTCAGCACAACACAAAATCTTTGCATGAGAGGGCACAGTATAAAAGCACAGGGTCTGATTAAAAAAAAAAAAATGTTTGAAACTCAGTTGGAGCAACCTGGAAAATTAATGAATGCCCTCACAGTGTTTGACTACATGGCTGAGCCTGCTGTAATAATCAAAGGAATCAAATGTTCAGCCTCAGTCATGGGTTGATTTGTTTTTCTCTAAATAAAAATAATAAAAGGAAGAAGCAAATGTGTGCGTGCATTTGTGTGCCTGTGCAAGTGCATGTAGAACAGCTATGGCACATGAGGTCAGCACCTCCCAAGTACTTAAAGTCCCAGCTTCCAGGAGGGAGATTACTTAATAAATTTAATTAACCAACCTGTTATTCTATCACAGAAACAATGCATTTTAAACAACATTTACAGATGGGATCAATAAATTGGATTGCTTTTATTAAAGTGCCTAAATAAGGAATTTACAAATTGGCAGTTGAGTCATACAAAGACAAATTCAATGATTCAAGGATTGAAGGCATATCAGCCTTGACTGATTCTCTTTAAAATCTGTACATCACTAGCACTGGCTCCACATGAGAATGACTGAGACTTCAATACTGCTGTACGTACCTGGAGATAAAATCCATCTACAACTGGAATGCATCACGGTGTTCATGCTGCAACAAAGCACTGAAACTGAACAGTAAATCTCCTTTATATTGAGATTCATCTCACCTAACTTTAAGGCATCTAAAGGTAGATTAGTTAGATTAGTTGTCTGACATTTAGATGCCTAAGGTTAGGTGAAGTTAGTTCCATGATGAAAAATACCCACAGCTTAGTTCTGGGTACAAGAGTAAAGAGCTGCTATGTTCCTACTTGTGCTCTTCTGGTAACAAGGAGTGGGAAATGGGCCTTGCCCTTGTTTTTAAGTTAGCACCAGGGTTTCAGTTTCTTCTGATAGGTACATGCAGGCTTCTGTAAGATAGGCGTCTATAAGATAGGAATTTCAGCAGTGGAGCTCTGTGATGGTGTGTCAGACTCTCAAGAAGAGAACACAATGATTCACTTTCCTCACTCCACAACAAGCTATGTCATGCAGAGCACTGCTTACATGCTGTAAAGACTGAGCAGCTTCTAATTAGTAACACCACCATCACTGGGACATTTCTTGAATTACCTGCCTGGAAACTAATGGGAGAAGAAAACAGTCCGAGGCAGAAAGAAGAGGTCATAACCAGGCCTTGACACAAAGAAATGAGAAAGTATTATGGAAATTGGGCTCTGAGCATACGGGGAGAGTGAAGATACTAGACAACTGAGCTGCCTAAAGGCCAGGCGGGATGCAGGGAGAATGATGTTTATACAACTAACACCACAGTATCAAGATGCTAGAAGCACTGCACTGAAACTGCGCTTTGCTTGGGCTAATTAGTCCTGCTGAGAAATTCTATCCTACCATCGTTAAATGGCTCCACTTCCTAAGCCTGCTTGTTCAGAGTCTCCAATGTCGACATACCCCCCCGTCCCCAGAGAAGTATGCAAGTTAATTCCTATACCTCAGGAAGAAGCTTTATCTTGTTGATCTCACAGCAAAGCACAAGATTAGGTGAGAGCAAGTGTGCACTGTTTTGCAATTTTGTTTTCTGCAATTTTGTTTTCTCAAATGTATTGTTTAATTGCTTGTTGTGTGTTCACCCCGGTAGGCAGCTAAACACTACACAGCCACTCACTCACTCCCTTCCCCAGCGGTGGAACAAGAATAAGTGGAAGAAGAGAGAAAGAAAAGAAAACAAAACAAAACAAGTGATGCAAAGGCAATCACTTACCACATCTCACAGGTAGACGGATGCCCAGCCATGTCCCAAGGAAAAAAGAAAAAAAGCTATCCTTCCTAAAACTCCTTCTTTTCCCTTTTTAGTGCTGAGCATGATGTTATATGGTATGAAATATTTCTTTGGTTAGTTCAGGTCATCTGCCTGGTTGTGTCCAATCCCAACCTATTGCACAACCCCCAAGGTATTCACTGTGGGGGCAGAGTGAGAAACAGAGAAGGCCTTGACGCTGTGCAAACACTGTTCAGCAATAGCTAGGATATTAGTATGTTATCAGTTTTGGTTTGGTCACAAATATAAAACACAGCAACACCCAAGCTGCTATGAAGAAAGTTAACTATCCCAGTGAGGTCCAGTACACTGCTGAATAAAATACTTCGAGAGTAGCCTCTTGGCCAGATGCTTTTGGTGGAGGTGAGTCGTTACAGCACACACAAATACAGTGAGATCTGCAGCTTGGCAAACCAAACTTACTGTGATTTATTCGTTCCAGCTCAAGGGGTCTCATTATCTTCGTATGTATGACAGTGAGATATCATTCCAGATCTCTGTGACAAAAGCGTTTACATTCACAGACAGCCAAGTTGGATGGAAGTAAATAAAAGCAAAAGAAGTTGCCTGATCAACTGAACAAAATCATATGTAAGTAATCCTTTCTACTGTTAAATGCAGAAAACAAACATGCTCCATTTCTTTTCTCCCTTTGTCAATAACACAACAGTAAGAATCTTCCCTCAGCCATAGGCTGGGATCATTACCTACTCCTTTGTATTTCCAGTGCCTTGGTGGCCATGTTTGGCTGTGCCTTTGAAGCTAAATTCCCAGATTGTCCACATTGTCAGCCCCTCAGATTATCCTGTGAGGGATACTGAAAACATCTGATGAGAAACACCAAGTGCAAATCTGCAGGAGTACTTAGTCCTTGCTCCAAGATGTCCCTATGTGCAGTCCTACAGCTCATAGCCTGAGGTATCCTACATCTGACAGCACCTTATTCCAAAGGCCACATTTTCATGCCATGCCCCAGTAACCCTGACCTCCAATCAATAATTCTTTTCTAAAAGTCCACAGTGTGGTCCTATTTATAACATAGTGCCACCACAGTTAGTCAAGGGAAATCTCTCATCTGGGGAGCAATAAGTAGTCCCTACAGTCCCTTCAGTCCTTTCCCTGTTCACAGAATGTAAGAGAAGACAATTCCTCAAAACCACGTGTCCTAGTCCCGTCAATACAAAAATGACATGACACAGACTTTACCATAGTTTTTACTGAGATGTGTAGCTATTGGAGCACACAGAGAACTGCTTTTACCAAGACTTTCTGAACGGTGGCCACCCAAACATGGAGAAAATGCTGAATGTCTTGCCTGGTGTCTATGCCAAAAATGGTGAACCTGTCAATATCAAATCTGTGTGTCGCATATCTATAGGATCTTTGCTAGAGTCGACTTTCAGAGTTGATGATCACCAACTTCTTGACTAGAGTGAAAACAAAAAAAAATACCAACACCTAGCATGAAGCTATGCAAGTTGACATCTGCTACCTTGAAAAATGTTTCATATGTGATCACATCTTTCCTGAAGAGCAATGTGGTGTTCCAGCAGATGGTTTGATGAGCACTTGGACGTACAGACACAAAAGCTCTGAATGTACAGCTAAATAAGACAACGCTTGTGAAAATGCAAAGACAATAGAATATGATTTTCTAGGTTGTTAGAATGGTCCATGGCACAGCTTTTGGCAAAGGGCAACTAGCATTATCCATGACATTTCTCTGGCACCGGTGATAGCATAAACCAGAGACATGGGGTTGTTGTGGCCCAAGCGCAGGACGCGGTGCTTGGCCTTGTTGAACCTCATACAATTGGTCACAGCTCATTGGTCCAGCCTGTCCAGGTCCCTCTGTAGACCCTTCCTTCTCTCAAGCAGATCAACACTTCCTCCCAGCTTAGTGTCATCTGCTTAGTGACATTTGAAGGTGAAGAGTTTTATTCACATAGACATTGATCATTCTGTGCCGGTTGGTGTCACAGACAGAGAGTGGTCTCACACACACCTAATTTACTAGAATAAACATAATCAAAGCACCAAAGCTTGATGGTGGTAGTCTTCAGCAGCTCAGCCATGTTTTCAGTGTACAGGAGAGCAGCAGAGAAATGTCAGGCACTGTCGAGATTCACAAGCTTCTGCCTGGAGACAGCTAGAAATGGAATGAGAAATTGTAGCATTTCACTTCTGTGCCCAGTTTTCTACCTGGAAAATATGGAGAAGAATACAAATTTACCTTTTAAAATGGGGACTTATGAGATTGAAAGTATAGGAAGAGCTATGAAAATTACAATATTGTATATTGTTGAACGTATGATTTATTCAGCGGTATTACCCAGTCAGCATTATTGGCACTAACGCTACTAGAAAAAGAAGGAAGTGCCTGACTAGACAGGGCAGAAACTGAACCACTCAGAAATTAAAAATACATTCACAGAAAGCCCTAACAGAAGACAATTACATCCCAGACAACTTAGCCATTTATTCGAGCAAATCAAAAAGTAGCCCACAAGTCAAGTAACAATTGAATTAAGATACCAATCACCATATCTATTAAGTTTTTTAAAATTACATGACAAAGTTTAAAAGAACGTTCCAGTATAATGTGAAACATTATTCTTATTGCTACATCTAATTACAAAGAGGTGTAAATCACTCGGTCTAGTCTTTAAAAAAAAGCTACTTCAGATACATAATATTAAAAATTGAGAAGAGGTATGCAGCTCCCATATAAATGGATTATACAGCTGGCAATTTTTAGAGTCACTGTGAAAGAAGTTCTACTGAAAATTTTCATCTCTCCTTTCCTTAGCAGGGCTGTGGAGATGGGGCTGGGATGAGGACAGGTCGGGACATGAGCCCACAGCTTGGGGCCACGCAGGGCAGGGCCGTGGTGGGGCTGCAGACCAGCATCCTGCAGCACCACTGGGGCAGGGACTGATGGCCCAGGGCTGGGCTGAAACGGGGCCCTTGGCCATGGGCAGGTCACCCAGGGGAGGTGGGCAGGGATAGCAAGGACTTATAGTACCCTCAGGGCCTGGACAATTTTACCTCATCAAAGCATTTAAACATATGTTTTAATTTTAAGGCCCAAGTAAACAGTTAAGAACATGACAGTTTTTACCTTACAAGCAGTTGATCTCAATACAAATTACTCACACAGATTCCGTTTGAATATAGGCCATGTTTACTTGCATTGAAGTGAGAACTAATCAGGTATTTAAAGCACTAGGCTGGATCAGGATGGGATAAAAGAACTTTATTCATTACATGATTCTCTGTCCAACAGCGTACTGCAATTGAATAGTAATGATATCATTAATTTTTAGGACTTCAGCATTTTTGTAAATTAATTTGGCCTCTCTGTCTTGGGAGGCAAAGGGCAGAGAGGGAGTCCTTAAATACTGATGAATTTTTTTAATGGATGATGAGAGCCTTCATTGGTGGAAAAACACTTAGCTGGTTTATACTGTATTCCAGACATCCCCGTGTCACTTCCACTTCTGAAGTCTGATGCTGTTCTGAAATAGGATGCGACATTAAAATCTGTGAGATGAAGTTCAGTGTCTTCTATTTCCCTCAGTCTGAATAAATTACCAAGCTAATAACATTATTTTTTAGACTGCATTAAAGACCAGTGTCAATCCCAAAGTTTTTTTTTTTAACTAATTCCAGTCCACATTGGGAAATCTGCGTGTAATTGGGTCCTTATTAGCTTACATGAAAGTGCCTGTTCACTCCTTCAGCTAGCATGTTGTTACTGGTAAGTCACTATCATTTTACCTGGGTAATTTAGTGAGATTTTTAGGTAGAAAAGTAGGATCAAGCAAGCAAATCTGATGTGTAATTTCGGGGATAGCATTAGTATATTCTCCACATACTGCTTTTATAGACTAGAAAACTTGTCAGGTGAAAGCTAATGACTTAGTACATTTGTACCAGATTGATGCGCATTCAGAAATTTCAGACTTGTCCGTTGCACACAAGCAGATCATTGCTGTAGCTCACATGCTACTGCATGTAAGACCTTGCATGTGCAAGAACCAGTAGATGTATTTTACAATCTACTCATGATCCATACGTCTAAGAAGCCCATTGTGTGTCAAGTCTAGTGCTCATGTACAGCCCATATAGATTTTATACATTCAGAGGGTAGAAAAGTGTGTATCTGGGACAGATCTTTCATGCATATTTCTACCTGGCTAGATAGATAAATATTAACCCTATGTCATTGCAATAATGCCTCGCAGGTAAGTGATTTGACGTCATGACTTTCAGCACCAAAAGCCTAGTTCTTTACCATGCAAGTTAATGGTAGTTCTCCATTAGCTGGTAGTGCTCGCAGGCTGTATCTGTACTAATAAACAAAATGTTACAGAATTGTCCCCTGACATTGGAGCCCAATGGCACAGTACAGCTTTTATCCATCCTTTTAAAGGCTTTCAGCATCCAGTGCAGCATGTCCATATTCAAACTGCCTGTTGGGAATCATCACTGATAACTTCCCAACTTGGCTTGCGAGGCATTTGACAGAACTCTAGATCCCTCCAGCTAAAAACCATGCCATGACAGTTCTCACAACAGCAGAGAGGACTGAGTTCCAGGGCAAAGGAGCATGGCATTATTTAATTTACTAGCATACATGCAGCTATAGCCTATTATTATGATAGTGGAGCAGTTAAAAAAGGGAACAAAAACTATGCAATGTATGCAAGTTGCATAAGTGCATATTTTTGTGGGACCACACATTTGTAAATTGCTTTTATTTACTTATGTACCAGTATGGAAAAAAAAAGCCAAGAAAGCCAATTAATTTACCCCAATTTACCTCAGCAGTGAGTCTGGCCCCAGCCAGGTTACTCAAAGGTCTTTTTTCATTTATTTAAAAGTTGGTTAACTAAACAAAGAGAAGGCAGTCCACCAACTAAAAAGAAGAGGACTGCAAATAGACCATTCTACTCAAAGCCTGTTTTCATAGCCATTTCTTCCTTTCCTGGTTTAATTGAAAATTCAGTGCTGGTAGATATTCCTGGCGTGATGGATGAAAAGATTCATTTCCAAACTAAACAGCAATGGAGGAAGTATCACTGTGGACACAGGGTGTGTAACCTGTCAGGGACTCCCTGAGGCAGAAAGGGGACAAATGAGAACTCTGAGGATGAGGACCAAAAAAAAAAATATTCTTCCAGTTTTTTTCCATAGGCTGTAATGAAAGCCTTGTGTGACTGGCTTAAACAGAGATACCTATTTTATCAGAGGAATCCCTCCTGTCCCTTCCCTTTTCTTCCCCTCTTCTCCCCTCTTTGTAATGCCTGTCTCCATCCATTTCCCATTACAAGCCATTGGTGCCCACAGGCTGCCGAAGCTCAATCACAGTTCAGGTGAGTCATTAAGACTGGGCTGGAAACAGCAGCTCTATCCACTCCCTCCTGGTGTCTTACACCTTAGAGGAAAAAAAGTGACATTGAGGTCATATGGGGATCTCTCGCTTCTGCCTCTTTTTGGCAAAATCTGCGCTTCCACTGTAATCTAGTGACAACTTCACTCTCTGTGTGGCCACTAAAGTAGGTTAAAATATTACTTGAGTCAAGCAAATAATGGGAAAAGATTTAAACAAGACAAAAGCAAAGAACTTGTGGACACTTTGGACTTCAAGGAGTTGAGTCTACATGAACTTCTGAAGTACATCTTCTCCAGGTTCCCACAACTCCTGTCACCTAACCAGGACACTGTCCTGGACAACCTGCTCTAGCTGACCCTGCTTGAGCAGATATATTGGACTAGATGATCACAAGAGGTTCCTTCCAACCTAAGCAAGTCTGCAATTCTGTGATACCTGTCGGAGAGGTCTTATTAATGGGAGCTACGTGTCAATGCTCAGTTTTGCATGGTTATATATGTATCCAGTAAAGTTTGGTTGCTAGAGGACGAACTGATTCTGCCTTAACATCTTGATACTGTTCACTGCTGGAAAAGTCTGCCAGAAGAAGGAAGGATGAGGAGGAGGAACAGGTGTTAATGAAACTTGCTTCAAAAAATCTGGAAAGACTCCCTAAATGCATGGAGTTGCCATACCCATGCCGTTCTAATCAGAATGTAAATAGTAAAAGAAGCAGAGAAAAATAGATCTACTTAGAGAGGAAATCTGAGTCATTGCATCCTTTGCCATAAGAGCCTCCACCCCTGTAAACTTTCCACTCTTCTGCTGGAGTATGTTAGTAATGTTCATCTCCATTCAGGTGTCACAGTTATGCCCAAGATCCTAGTTAGGCCACCTACAATAAAAGTAAAACGTAGCATCCCCTGCAGCACCTAAGTTCAAGAAAGAAATGAGATCTTCCTGCTGTCCTTTACCCAGAGCCACTGATCAAAGGGTGCCATCTGTAAGACTGTAAGCACCAAGACTGCTTCTTCCCATGGATGCTACAGGGACTTGGCATAGTTCCTTGTAGAGGAAAGTTTGAATCAATGACCCTTCTCTTGAACTCAGGCTTCACAGTAGGCATCTAACTCTGAGTTAGGTAGGAGAAGGGTTGGTCTGAACAAAACTCTTTTTCACTAGAGTGCCCTTTAATCAAATGACAAGGAAAGCACACTTTGTATTGTGTTGCTCGGAGGAAGAATTGCTCCTTGCATTGGGTCACGAGGTAGAGAATGAGTCCTTGTGTTCAGTGTAGGGATCTGATGTATGAGCTCAGTCCCCTGTCTCATATTGTCCTGCTGAGGTACTAGTATTACGTTCCCATGCATATACGAGAAGCAGATGGAAAATCCCACTTGCAAACAAACTTCTAGGACAAAAGATCATCCGGAAAAATTTCTGGTCTAAATTTCTGGAATCATGCCAGGAAGCTGGTCCCTCCATTTATAAGCATCAACAAAGACTGGATTGCCCTGGAGGTGGCTCCATTTCAGTGGTAGTGATTAATACCTTCTATGACAGGTGCACACATGGCCCTCAGTAACGGAAATGGATAAGAATAATTGCAGAATAATGGGTTTTAACTGCTGAAAAAAAAAAAAAAAAAANAAAAAAAAAAAAAAAAAAAAAAAACAAAATGAGAAAAATTGACATTCTTAAATAGGTATTAATTGAAATAGCCTGATGGTTCTATGAGATCTCGAGAGTTTTTCAGATCTCATGTCTGTAAGGTCCTATTTGGAACTATGGCATAAAGAGGTTCAAAGAAAAATGCAAAATACTATTATTTCTATTATCTTTCTAAGATAATATTTTATTCACATTTCTGAACTGTTTCAATTTACCATGAATTTTAACAATGTCTATTCTTTTTTGAATGCTAAATTAATTGGTACTGAGAACCTCTGACCTATTTTTTTCTGTTATTTTTTCTTTTTTTAGTCGGAGTCATGTCATTCTAGACAACCACCTAAGAAGAATCTGAAACAGCGGGTGCTGTATCTCACCAGATGCTTATATCCTCTCTGCCTATCTCACTTTAAAAAGAAGCTGTACTGAAAATGGAATTTGATTACGAAAGGAATCAATCTGTAACTCAGCAAAAAGCACCTCCTTCATAATTTACATAGCCCTGCTGCTTCACCCTAATTAATGTTCATCTGTAACTTATTCTTCCTGCAGCTTTGCTCTTCTAAATGAGTGAAAAATGACAGTAAACCTTTGGAAAGCAGTTTGCTATTACAGAATTATAGAGGAAACTGGATCAACTCATTTAAAGTCCCTAGTAGTAGTCTCATAGATCTTAAGAAAATATTGTCATTCCATTTAAATAGGGTTTTATCTGATCCAGGTGCAGCTGGATATCAGAATGGTAATGTAAATACAACAATCTATTGTCAAGAGTGTAGGCGTTTTAATTTCTTTGCAGATGATATAAACCTGGATTTTCTGTTTAACTGGCAGGATAATCAGCATGCAACTGTGGGAAACAATCATTAATGTGATGAAATATGGAAATGAGACTCATGCATAGAGAGAGGTTGGAAGCGTAGTCCCGGGGTGAAGGACTGGATTCATGATCTGGGCTTGATTCCTGTCTCTGCTGCAGGCAGAGGTCTCCATCTACAGAGACAAAATACAGGTATTTCCTTTCTCTCACCCTTTGTCTATTTATGGTTGAAAAGCTTAAACACAAGGACCACTTCTCATCTTCTGCACAGAATCACAGAATCATTTGGTTGGAAAAAACCTTTAAGATCATCGAGTCCAACCACGTATCTAATGTAGGGCATGGGACCTTGCTTGCCATGCAAATGCATAAATATGAACATATACTGTTGATATAGAGACAGAAGCAAAGTGTAAATTGAGAACAGGTATATCACCAGGCATATGTCTACCTTCCGCACTTAAAAAACTGCAACAGGCAAAAATCAAAATTCTTAGGAATGCAAAAATACCTTAGCAGAAGCTTCGTAACATTTGCCACCTCACCACAGGGAATGGTAGAAACAGTTTGATTCAGTATACTTATTAACCTTGCAAGTTCACGTTTTACTGCAATAGCTGTTTTCATCACAGAGAAACTAATGTATATGTGCAGCCAAAGGAAGTGTTCAAAATCAATTGGTGGAAGCTAAGAATGATTTTTGCATATGCAAACCACATGCATCAATTCCTAGATAACAATTTAGAAAAAGCTATGTGTATTCATTTATATTAATTACTGCTTTTCAGAAATCAGCTCCAAATGTACCCATTATAAGGAAAGTTTTCCAATGTTCCTGTTTTGCACATGAGAAAATAATTTGGCTGGGAAAGTAATTTATTTGAATCTTCGAAGTTTAATTTATGGCATACACATGAGGTTTTTCCAAAGTAACGTTATCCCAACCCTGAATTTTAATAAGATGGAGCACAGTGCTGACTTTTATTTTTGATTGTAGTTCAGATAATTAAGATTACTTTAACATTTTAGACAAAACACTGATAAGACCAGCAATATATATGGAAATGGGATTTGAGTTTTTGCTGAATTTATTTATTCTAGGTAACAGCAAAGCTCAAGTTCTAAGCTCACTTACTTCATATCACGGAGCACATTAAAATTATGTTTCCATTCCACTTTTCTATAAATGGATTAGCCTTATTTAATTTAAGCAGTTTGCAGATGGCCTTGGAGGGCAGCTCTTGCCCCCCAAATTGTATGCAGTGGAAATCCTCTGCTATAGCTCTAAAAATCTGCGCTATGAAGGGAAATACAGGAAGATTTAATACTATCTAAAGGATATGGTTCAAGGTTTAGGTACTAATGTGAAAAAAATGGTGTTTCTGGCTTCTTTTCCCTATTTCGCCACATACTTTCTGTGTTATATGTGTAGACACATCATTTAAACCGAGGTTTTAAGCACTGTTTTTTGCAGGTTGTGTCTTAGTGCATTACAAAGCTGAAGAAACTTAGATGGCTAAGTCCCCCGTCCAAGTTCTTCTTACATTGACTTTGCACTTTGCAAGGAGATGCTCCACAGAGGTCCCCAACCCAGTCCCCTGGACAACCACAGTGGCAGACATGGTGTTTTCTCCAGGGTACCTTTGGAATGAATTCTTGATGCTCTCAAGAATGCACAAGAGCAAGAAAAGTAAACTGGTCTCCTATTATGAAGGTAAGACCCAGTCAGGGTCCAGAACTGGGGACACAGTGCCATTGTGTAGACTCCATATTAGTCAATAAGGCTGTGACTGTAAAAATCTGTCCAGGAAACAGTCTAGGCCCCAGAATACAATCATCAGTATTATAAAAGTGTCAAAACATTCCTGGAATGAGTTTGTCCCAGTCTAACTTTCAGTCTCCCAAACAGTTGCTGGATGTAGGTTGCCTGTTGAGACACTCAGGGGACCATTTCTGAAAGGAAGCTTGCATGAAGCCACCCTGTTTCATAAGCCAAGAGAGTTTATTAGCACATATATTTCTGTGACTGCTGGTCTACATGACCGCAAACATTTCCAAGCATGTTTCCCTAAGGGTACATCACCATCCCTTAAGTAAAGAGAATCAGGGAAGGAGATTAAGCATTGGACCTTGATTCTCCACACTGCTTAATTATCTCACTCCATGACTCCGTTTTGGACCACTCAGTTTAATGTCCTCTAAGACAGGTCTGTCTGGCAGATTTGATATGAGCCCATCTGTACTATTTGGCTTTGATCGATCACTGATCTCTTGTATTTAGCAATGTTGACATTCCCAGTGGAGGCCCTTGGAAGTCCAAGATGAATGGCAAGAACAATGACTCTCAAGGGCAATTCATTTTTAATGTGCCTGAATTAGCCGGATGGTGGGACTTAGCCATGCAGTTACTCCACCTAGTCCACAGAAGATGTCCAGAAGGAAGGTCCCCAAACACACCATTTGACTGACAGCTGTATTGGGTTTGCATGGCAAGGTTTTGGAAGCAGGGGGGGCTACAGGGGTGGCTTCTGTAAGAAGCTGCTAGAAGCTTCCCCTACGTCTGACAGAGCCAATGCCAGCTGGCTCCAAGACGGACCTGCCACTGGCCAAGGCCGAGCCCATCAGCAACAGTGGTAGCACCTCTGGGATAACGTATTTAAAAAGGAGGGAAAAAAAGAAAAACCAGGACACAAACTACAGCTGGAGTGAGTGAGAACATGTGAGAGGAACAACCCTGCAGACACCAAGGTCAGTGAAGAAGGAGGGGGAGGAGGTGCTCCAGGTGCCGGAGCAGAGATTCCCCTGCAGCCCGTGGTGAAGACCATGGTGAGGCAGGCTGTCCCCCTGCAGCCCATGGAGGTCCACGGTGGAGCAGATATCCACCTGCAGCCCATGGAGGACCCCACGCCAGAGCAGGTGGATGCACCCCAAGGAGGCTGTGACCCTGTGGGAAGCCCATGCTGGAGCAGGCTCCTGGCAGGACCTGTGGACCCATGGAGAGAGGATCCCACGCTGGAGCAGGTTTGCTGGCAGGACTTGTGACCCCGTGGGGGACCCACGCTGGAGCAGTTTGAAGGACTGCACCCCATGGAAGGGACCCACGCTGGAGCAGTTTGTGAAGAACTGCAGCCTGTGGGAAGGACTCACACTGGAGAAGTTCATGGAGGACTGTCTCCCATGGGAGGGACCCCACGTTGGAGCAGGGGAAGAGTGTGAGGAGTCCTCGCCCTGAGGAGGAAGGATCGGCAGAGACAATGTGTGATGAACTGACCGCAACCTCCATTCCCCATCCCCCTGTGCTGCTCCAAAGGAGGAGGTAGAGAAAAACGGGAATGAAGTTGAGCCCGGGAAGAAGGGAGGGGTAGGGCGAAGGCGTTTTAAGTTTGGGGTTTTATTTCTCATTACCCTACTCTGTTTTGATTGGTAATAAATTAAACTGATTTTCTCCAAGCTGAGTCTGTTTTGCCCATGACGGTAATTGCTGAGTGATCTCCCTGTCCTTATCTCAACCCAAGAGCTTTTTTGTTATATTTTCTCCCCCCTGTCCAGTTGAGAAGGGGAGTGATAGAGCCACTTTGGTGGGCACTTGGCATCCAGCCAGGGTCAACCCACCACACCAGCTAACTCCTGAAGTTCCTAAAAAGTCCATATATATCTCAGGTTTCCTTCTGGACATTCTCTGAAAATGTCCACTCCTGAACTCTTCATGATGCTGAGCATATCAGAACTTATCTCACACCAAAATACTGTCTGAATACCTGATCAGGCCTTTCTCTGCACTGTTCCTCTGCACAGACTGCTTTAGCATACCTGCTTACTGCACAACTGCCAGTCTAAGTCCTACACACGCATAAGCAGAAACTTTTTTTAAATCAGGAGTCAGTCAAAAACTCTTTAAATCAGGAGTCAGTGCATTCGCCCAGGATGAGGCAGGCCCAGGTTGAACTACATCCTGTGCCTGAGGGAATTTGCATCCCAGTGTTCAGCTGCAGATCACACAGGTGAAAGGTTTTCTCAATCCTTTCTGTGGGAATTTTCTGAAACACAAAATACCTACATATTTAATCCAAGCCCAAATGCAAACACAGAGAGTATATACTGTAACACTAAGTTCCCCTCGTGGTTTTAGCATTTAGACCTTGAAACTCTGAGAAGAGCAGAATCCCTTCAAAAATTTGGGCCAGACCTACTATATTATTCCTGTACATCAAAATTAGGCAAAGAGGTATGATCCCTATTCAATAAGCCCCCATCATTTCTCTAATATTTCCTTTAGTTATTCTTCCCTCTTTTACAGGCATCAGGGGTATTTTCCCTACTGAGGAATCATGGATCTCCTCACCAGTATCCCATCCACACTCTCACACAACCCAATTTACAAACAAGGAAAGTGCTCAGGAACAGGCTTGGACTGACTGACAAAAAAAATCTCTAAGAGGAAAACCTGAATGTGCTTCTTTTTAACTTTTTGTCATGTTGGATAGATCAGTCATGTGTCAAGCAGAAAATGCCATACCCCACCTCAGGATCAGATATCTTAAGACTTCTGCTTCCTAAAGTGGATGTGCTGAACCAAGTAACAGCTCACAAGCAGGATGAAAACTGTAGGGATCATGCTATCCAGTTTATTTATACTTATTTAGTGTTATTTAAGTTCCTCCTGGTTTACAGTCATAAAACTGAGAACAGAACAGAGAGCATGCAACAAAACATTCCCTTTTCACTCCAGTATTGACATCTCTTCACTGTTATTTGTGATGTAGCAAATATAGCAGACCACCACACGCTGATCATAGAATCATAGAATCATAGAATGCTTTGGGTTGGAAGGGACCTTTAGAGGTCATCTAGTCCAACCCCCCTGCAGTGAGCAGGGACATCTTTAACCACATCAGGTTGCTCACAGCCCCGTCCAACCTGACCTTGAATGTTTCCAGGGATGGGGCCTCCACTACCTCTCTGGGCAACCTGTGCCAGTGCTTCATCATTAGCAGGATAAATTTGGCATTGGTACCCCAGAGGCCCCTTTGGTACGTCACTGTGCCATTGCAATAAATGCAACTTAGGTGACACAAGCTATGTAGGTGGACTTTGACTTATAACCTCCAAGCATGGCCTGAGGAGATGTGACCCCTTGTTTCCCTGATCTCAACCTGCCAACAACTACCATTGACTTTGTGTGCAAATAGAACAACCTTTCAATTCTTATTGTCATTTGATTTGTTTTAACAATATCCACTATTCACTGGGAACCCTTAAAGTGATACTGAGAAACTCAGCATTAAGGCTGGGCTTAGTGCTGGCCCTGGGATGGGAAACCAGTTGCTATGAAAACATGCATTTTTCCCATTTCAATGTTAAAATATCACAAGACTTTGAAAAATAAGGCTGCTATACTTGTTTCCATGTCCACTGAAAGAGCAACCTGACCATCTCCAGCACAGCAGGAGGTATGGATGGACAAAACACACCAACAAAATGACTGTCGTATTTGCTATTAAGGGGGTGGCCCTTGCAGCAACGCTGAACTTCTAGAGACACTAAAGTGAGAAGTGCGAACTCCTTGATTCCTACCTGATCTGGATATCCTTTGTGGGAAAGCCATGGAGATTCTCTGTACACCCCAGTCTCTGTTCTACAAGCTGTAGACACTACGATCTTTCTTTGAGACTTTATCGGCTTTGGTTATTTTGATTATCAGCTTTTTGAGATGGGGATTGTCTTTAATAGTATACATATACAGTAATTAGTACAGAGGGGCTGAGTGCCACCGTAATACGTTCGTTAATAATAGCAACTGCATACAGCTACCATTGGGTAGCAGAAGGATCCTTTCTGCTTAAGCAGTAACTATCCGATGGGCAAAACTTCAAACTCCGTTGGCCTTCCACCTGGGAGGTTTTACAAGAAAAAAGTAATACAGGGTTTAAAACTCACTCAGACTGAAATAAATCTTTGCTTTCATTGGTTGTTTTCATCATAAGTTTAATTTAAAGTCTCATAAATTTGTGCCATGGAAATTTGAAAATTGTAAAAGGAAGAATTAGGTCCAAGTTTTCAAAAGCCACTTTGTCTATCTATTTGCCTTAAAAATTCAGTTTGTTACCTGACTTCATTGTTAGTATGCTAATTACTTTGACAACGTCTTTGAACACTGCTTGGAGGATTTGGTTTTATTCAAAAGCAGATGTGTGTTTGCCTTAATGTTTTATATTTCTTTGGGGAGTTTTTAGCTAGAGCATAATTTCTGTTCAGTTTGAAATCACATTTGTTGCGTTTTTTCTCAACTAAGCCACAGCAGGGAGAAAACAGCTGCTTACATACAAACAAATGAAACCAGAAAATATGAAGTATAATTGGGAGTACATGGGCACTAAAGCAGGTGGATAGACTTCCTTTGAAAAGAGATTCTAGAAGGAGGGAGAGAAGTTTTCTTTTGCACTGACCATCCCATGTGAGTTGCTCTACCCAGATCAAAAGGCAGAAAAGAACCATGTGCCAGAATTATTTGAGTAAAAAGCACTGTGTTCAAAAATCACTGAAGGTCATTTAGGATACAACTGATTAATTGTGCTGCCTTCAAGCAATGATTCAAACCACCAGGTTTTGATGGCTACAAATTCATTCCCACCCTTCAGGAAACATAGGATCAGCTGTCCACGCTCCCCTTCGCAGGTCATGCTTCATGCAACAGAGAGAAAATTTCTCTAATTCTGAGTATAACATGGTCCCCCCCCTCACCAATCAAGTATATTTTATTTCTCTGGAACCATTTTGTCACATACCTTCCCAGTTACAACCTGCATGTTTTTCTAGAACCACACACTGCCCTTCAAGCACTGCAGAAGCTGTTTCACTGTTGGAGAGCAGAAATTTGAGAGGCCTGAGTTATATTTACACAGAACACACCGTAATGACTGGGTGCCAAGGTACATGTTTTTAGCATTCAAATTAATCTGATATTTGGACCTATTGTTTATCTTCTCCCTCACTATAAATACAGAATCATAGAATCATTTAGGTTGGAAAAGACCTTTAAGATCATTGAGTCCAACCGTTAACCTAACACTGCCAAGTCCACCACTAAACCATGTCCCTAAGCACCACATCTACCCGTCTTTTAAATACTTCCAGGGATGGAGACTCCACCACTTCCCTGGGCAGCCTGTTCCAGTGCTTGACAACCCTTTCTGTGAAGAAATTTTTCCTAATATCCAGTCTAAACCTCCCCTGACACAACTTGAGGCCATTTCCTCTTGTCCTATCGCTTGCCACTTGGCAGAAGAGACCAACACCCACCTCACTACAGCCTCCTTTCAGGTAGTTGTAGAGGGCGATAAGGCCTCCCTTGAGCCTCCTCTTCTCCAGGCTAAACAACCCCAGGTCCCTCAGACACTCCTCATAGGACTTGCGCTCTAGACCCTTCACCAGCTTTGTTGCCCTTCTCTGGGCACGCTCCAGCATCTCAATGTCCTTCTTGTTGTGAGGGGCCCAAACCTGAACACAGTATTTGAGGTGCGGCCTCACCAGTGCCGAGTACAAGGGGACAATCACTTCCCTGGTCCTGCTGGTCACACTATTCCTGATACAAGCCAAGATGACGTTGGCCTTCTTGGCCCCCTGGGCACACTGCTGGCTCATATTCAGCCGGCTGTCGACCAACACCCCCAAGTCCTTTTCTGCCAGGCAGCTTTCCAGCCACTCTTCCCCAAGCCTGTAGCATTGCATGGGGTTGCTGTGACCCAAGTGCAGGACGCAGCATCTGGCCTTGTTGCATCTCACACAGCTGGCCTCAGCCCATCGATCCAGCCTGTCCAGATCCCTCTGTAGAGCTTTCCTACCCTCAAGCAGATCAACACTCCTGCTCAGCTTGGTGTCGTCTGCAAACTTCCTGAGGTTGCATTCGATCTCCTCGTCTAGATTGTTGATAAAGATATTAAACAGAGCTGGTGCCAATACCGAGCTCTGGAGAACCCCACTCGTGACCTGTCGCCAACTGGATTTAACTCTATTCACCACCACCTTTTGGGCCCGGCCATGGAGCCAGTTTTTAACCCAGCACAGATTATGCCTGTCCAGGCCATGGGCAGCCAGTTTCTCCAGGAGAATGCTGTGGGAAATGGTGTCAAAGGCTTTACTAAAGTCCAGGTAGACAACATCCACAGCCTTTCCTTCATCCAATAAGCAGGTCACCTTGTCATAGAAAGAGATCAGGTTAGTCAAGCAGGACCTGCCTTTCATAAACCCATGCTGACTGGGCCTGATCACCTGGTTGTCCTGTACGTGCTGCTTGATGGCACTCAGGATGATCTGCTCCATAACCTTCCCTGGCACCAAGATCAGACTGACAGTTCCCCAGATCCTCTTTCTGGCCCTTCTTGTAGATGGGCATCACATTTGCTAACCTCCAGTCAACTGGGACCTCCCCAGTTATCCAGGACTGCTGATAAATGATGGAAAGGGACTTGGTGAGCACTTCCACTAGCTCCCTCAGTACTCTTGCTTGGATCCCATCCGGCCCCACAGACTTGTGTGTGTCTAAGTGGTGTAGCAGGTCACTAACCATTTTGCCTTGGATTATGGGGGCTTCATTCTTTTCCCCATCCCTGTCTTTCAGCTCAGGGGGCTGAGTACTGGGAGAACAACTGGTCTTATTATTAAAGACTGAGGCAAAGAAGGCATTAAGTACCTCAGCCTTTTCCTCATCCTTTGTCACTATGTTTTGCCCGACATCCAATAAAGGATGGAGATTCTCCTTAGCCCTCCTTTTGTTGCTAATGCATTTATAGAAACATTTTTATTGCCTTTTACAGCAGCAGCCAGATTAAGTTCTAGGTGGGCTTTGGCCCTTCTAATTTTCTCCCTGCATAACTTCACAACATCCTTGTAGTCCTCCTGAGCTGCCTGCCCTTTCTTCCAAAGGTCATAAAAATTCCTTTTTTCCCTGAGTTCCAGCCAAAGCTCTGTTCAGCCAGGCCGGTCTTCTACCCTGCCAGCTTGTCTTTTGGCACATGGGAACAGTCTGCTCCTGCTCCTTTAAGACTTCTTTCTTGAAGAATGTCCAGCCTTCCTGGGCTCCTTTGCCCTTCAGGACTGCCTCCCAAGTGACTCTGTCAACCAGGCTCCTAAACAGGCCAAAGTCTGCCCTCTGGAAGTCCAAGGTAGCAGTTCTGCTGACCCCCCTCCTTACTTCTCCAAGAATAGAAAACTCTATCATTTCATGATTGCTATGCCCAAGATGGCCTCAAATCATCACATCACCCGCAAGTCCTTCTCTGTTCATGAACAACAGGTCCAACACCTTTCGTAGTTGGTTCCCTCACTAGCTGTGTCAGGAAGTTGTCTTCCACACACTCCAGGAACCTCCTAGACTGTTTCCTCTCTGCTGTGTTGTATTTCCAGCAGACATCTGGTAAGTTGAAGTCCCTCATGCGAACAAGGGCTAGCGAGGTACATCATTGAAAACCGAGAATATGCTTGTTGAGAATATGCCTAATGCACAGTTTGACACATAAACAAATTCTCCAAAACAGGGTCATTCTTACTGCTAAGGTTTCCTCTTCACTGCGACTCAGCCCTACCTCACTGGTAAATATTAAAATGAATAAACTAAACATTAAAAGCAAAGATATTCAGGGCCAATAACGCTAAGGCAAGAGTTGTATCTCTCTCACACACACACAAAGTAATACACAAAACTCAGAAATCATGAAATTAGATGCTTCGGCAGTTATCGGCACATTAAATTATGACACAAGAGCTGCAATGAAAAAGAAAACAGACAAACAAAAACCACTAGAGCTTTATCATCTAACAAAATCAGGATAAAGAAGAGACTGTACCTCTGGAGTACTGCACACAGATCACGTCTCTGTTAGCCAACCGAAGATCCATGCTGCATATTGGACACATACCTTGTGGCTGACTAACCAAATACACATAGCTGCTTAGCTAAGCTTCACAGTAACAGGAAGGGCCACACAAAAATTGGCTGCATTCAGCATAGGATCAGCAAGAGTGAATGTGATCACATTCACTGGGGCTTAGGACCTCCAAAGGCAGAAGGAGGCTGGAAACACCTATTTATCAAATAAATGGGCAAGAAGCAAACCTGAGACAGATGCTGCATCACTGGCTAAACCAGCAGTTTACCTGTTCACAGGAGGATGTCATTAATGGCCAAACCAACACACCACTATGCAAGTGTATATTTTCTTTTTTTGTTCTGTTTCAAAGGTGAGGGAGAGGCAGGCCAGTTGTTTCTGCAAGTCTCACTGCATTTCATATTTCATATTAGAGGAACTTTTTTCTTTCCCATAAGAGATTTTATTCCCGACAGCTGAGCAGAAGACAAACCCAGTAAGACAGGCACCAAGAGACTAAGAACCTGTGAATTTTAATCACTGACCCAAGCCGTACTCTCAGCTGGACTTGGATCAACATCCATTCTCATCTTCCACCTCCACTTTTTAAACAGAAATGTATATTCAGAGTGGGTTTAAGCTGACCCCTGGAGTTCTTTGGTGAGGAAGAGACTGAGGAGGGCCTGGGATCCCCAGTGTTACAGAGATGGTACTCTGTACTCAAAAGGAACCTGAGCTGTGTATTCCCAAGATGAATCTTTTCTGTATGGTCTACAGCCACAGTAAGAAAAAATAGACAGAAGCAAAGCGAGCCACAGTGCTTAGCATGCTTAAGACAACTTTAAAGTGTGTTTTTGTCCTCAAGGTATAGACATAGCTCAAGTCATTCACCCAGTGCTATGCAGAAAGTTGAATGCAGATCTAAGAGCTACACAGGCATGAGACAAATATAAAATTTGTAGAATTTTCCCAAAGGACAGAAATACGAGTAACTGTACACTGAGGCTGAATGTGTTCCATTTATCTCTGTAGATCAACCCAGACCGGTAGGTATAGCATTAACAAGTACGTCAGCGCCTGGCCCAAGAGTATTACACAGCTGTTCTTCAAAACAACAGTGCGAGTTTAAGCATCACTTGGGCAGAATTTTCAATATATCCCAGAGTTTGTCTTTCTTCCAATCGTTATCTCTTTTCTGCTATCCTATTTTCTTTGTTCCCTCATTTATGCTCAGCTGGTCTTTCATTCTTCATTCCTGTTTTGGCATCATTATTGTTATTACTTTTTCAGTATTTATCTTCCCCTACCAGCTCTCATCTGGGCCATTTGCTTTGCCCTTTGTTTTATTCTTGTCTTCTGGACTGGTCTTGCAATAAGAGATGACTGCACGGCAGGGAAATCTTTCATCTCAGTGTTCAGCCAGTAAACAGAAATGTTGAGCTGACTCCCTGGAGTCTGGGTTTTTTCTCCCCATCAAACAGAACAAAGTAAAACACAACAGCTTTCCTCAGGTAAGCCTCAGAGCTCTGTCCTCTGCCAGGACACCTCTCATAGATTCTTCTGGATGGATCTTCTACATGCTTTGCAGTCACAACTCCCAGTTTACCAGTACAGAGATTATTGTTGTGCTGCCCATGCATCATATCATTTTATTTTTTTCTATTTCATATTCTCCAAAATACATTTAATGATGTTTCCTTCCTTTATAAAACACATGAATATGTATTCAGATAAAAACCACCGGAGTTTCATTTTGTAACATGTTCCAGAAGACTTCAAGCAGTACCTATAATCAGACTGAAACTATTCAGGATTTATTTAAGTTTTTCAAAAGGAAATTCCAGTCAGTTGATACAGGTAAAACTGAGCATTTCAGCTGACTCCTGTTTGTCATGTTTGTTCTTTCAGTTGCATCTAAAAATTGCTACCCACAGAAATCCAGTATTTCCTTCCATTTCTTGCTAGTGGATTTAGGAAACAAAAGAGAGATTGCTTGAATGTCAACTCTTCGGGTTCTTTTTTCCCCTGACAGATTGCCTATTAAGTAGATAAAATTCCAAGAAATGTGTGAAATAATGCTCCAAGTCAAATGACAGGGTTCAGGCCGTCTAGATCTGACATCTCACAGCTTGTGCTGAGACGTCACAATAGCAGACACTTTCCCTTCTTGATTAAGTTTTTCTGCTTATTATGTTTTATCGTTTTATGCTTTCCATGTGAAAGAAAAGTATACTTTTTTTTTTTTTTTGGTTTGCATATGAAAGCAATATACCATTACCTGACCAGAAAAAAGAGTTTATATTTGGTGAGAAATTAGGGCTGACTGGCATTTAATTTTGTGTTATAGACTTGCTCTGCTGCAAAATAGAACAATTCCTTTCCAGATAGCTGGTTCCTTAGGAAACCATCCAAGGAACTTACACTAGTCCCACCTGCAAGACAGCTGCTTGGCTCACCCACTGGTTGGCTTCCCACCAATGCTTCTAGGCAGACAGCCAAAGAGAAAGGTCACCTGAGAGCAGCCTGCCAGGTGGAGGTGACAAAAACCACTCATACACCAAGGGAGCTGGATGTCATGTTGGGCAAAGAACACAGCAGCCCCCAGGCAGTCCAGGGAATCAGCTGGCTAAATATTTGAAATTTTCAAGTAACTTAAATCTGAAGCAACTT
>VYZW01027900.1:97526-108979 GCA_013401315.1 Balaeniceps rex | reverse complement strand
CCATATGTTAGAAAAAGCCTCTAATCATAAATTCAGGCAGAAACGGTGCCCTGTTGCTTTCATTATCTGATTTTACCTGTTGCCTTACAGCTGAGAAATTTTGAAAGAGTGNGAGCAGTTTGAATTGCATTTTAAAACTTCATTTTGAATTTCCAGATTCTTATAAATCTTATTAGAACCATTAGAACCAATTTAGCTTGGAAGGGACCTTATGAAATTATTTGGTCCAATCCCCTGCTCAGAGCAGAGGCAGCATCAAAAATAGATCAGACTTATCAAGGTCAATCCTCCAGAATATTTTAATAATATTTGAGGTGAGTTTTTCAGACAGAACGTGTATTTCAGTACATATCAAGAATTGACCAGAAATTAATTCATGTCTACACTAGGTCACTTATGGTAAAATTTATTTGACCCTTTTTAGTTTATGTATTTGATCAGTATACTTAATGATGAATTGGATTGTGTTCAGAAGCATCTCTTTCTTTACAATGACTATAAAGGAAGCCTAGTCCACATGTAGCCATCTCCAATTAGTCAGATGAATACCACCACAAGAACCAAATGCAACCATTAAGTTACATCATCATCATCAGTCTCATCATCTGTGTACAAAGGGAAAATCTAGATGGCAAAATGACACCGTCAGCATTTTCTATAATGTATTCCTAGCAACCGTTTCGCCAACGATTTGTTTTAACATGCCACGTCTCTGAGGATCTTTTAAAAATCAACTTTGCTTATGTGTTTCTTATACTCCTAAATACACTGTTACTCACTTATGTACTATGACCTGAATTATTAGTGTTTAATTTCACATTTTTTATCAAATAGAAGAAGGGCCATAAGATACTCCTGGAGATTCTTATACTTCTTATTGAGCCCTGTACAGATGGACTCAATGTTAGCCAAATATTTATCCAAGGATACAAAAGCATCAGCCCAACTGAAAAAAAAAAGAACAGAATGTCCGTATGTAGTTTGTCTCTAAGAGTACATATCACTTCCAGAATATCCAGTGACATAACATACTGTAATAGCATTAATCTAAAACCTGTCGGAGCTGAATTCACTGAGCATCACACAGGATTGAACTATTTGTAAATTAGCTTGCCAAACAGACTACAATTAAATCACATGCGTGTTACTCCAGCTCTCAGGAGGAAGGAGGATATTTTATTAAATGTTTTTGCATTTCATATGGCATAGTTGCTGAAAAGAGAAAAGAGGATTCCTCTCAGGAAATGTGTTTTGATGTGTTTAGGAAATGATAAAGGCACTTCAGAATAGCTGGTGTGATGAACTCCACGGGACACACTTTTTTTAACATCACACACACTAGATGACTTCTAAAAAGAAGTGTGGGTGATCAGTTTGAGTCATTGAAATGTTGTAGTAGTCAGTGGAGCTAGGCTAAGTGATACTGGTTACACATCTGACCTACTGACTGTTTTTTTCATTTCAGTTAAGAAAGCGGAGCTTAGAGAATAATTGTTTTTACTGCCCTGGAAATACTTCTGAGGAATCCATTTTTCCATACTCCATTGCTTAGAGCGAAGAATGGGTTTCATGCAAATCCATCGCATCTCTGAAAGGGACAAAAAAGGCTTTAGGAGCTTCCATGTAGCACCCACGTTGTAGGTGATCTTTTGCCTATAATCCTATATCCCTTTGCAGGGGATATGCACTCACATTAAAATGAGAAAGGAATGATCCTGACACTTGAAAGAATGCAATAATTGGGAATAGATTTGACTATTGGGCACAAAGGAGGAAGGTGTGTTTTGCCTTCTTATTTTATACACCCACTCAGCAGACAGGCACCAGCAAATCCACAGTCCCACTGAATCTCTATGTATTTCTCAGTCTGATCAGTCTCTAAGAGCTGCAATTCTGATCAAATGTGGTGCAGAGTGGAACTGATTCACAATCAACCAGGCCTACTATCCATATGCTTAAGCTCCAATTGCATGAAAGAGAAAGGTGAATGGATGCCTCACTCGCGCTATCAGAATAGAGTGAAACCAATTGAATGTATTGCTTTGTACTTCCATTTAAAACCCCTTTTCTATTAGACTCACACTATCAGCAGAAACACTTAACAGGTCTGAATCCCAACATAAATACCATCCAGAATGACCAATTTTAACACATTACAAGCCAGCAAAATGGAAAGATGACCTTGACTCATGATTTTTTTCTTCTTAGAAATTTCCAAGGCAATTATAACACTCATAACGACAAAATATAAAGTCCTTAGAGCAGATGTGGAAAGTAAACCTCCTCTGTTCTCTTAGTATGTTTCATTCCAGATTTTGACAGTGAAAGATAGCAAAGTGCCGTCAGCTTCCTCTAGTGTTACTATGATTTAAACATTAAGCACATTTGTCTGAATAAAACAACGGGCGGTGACCTCAAACGATCTGATTCATTGGTTTATATATAAAGACGGTCTAAATATCTTTGAATTTGAAAGCAAAAAAAATATATTTTGCTCTGCAAAATTATTTTAATGCTCCATTAACTTGCAATCTTATATTTTTCTGCTACTACTATTACTAAAAAAAGAAAAAAACAAGAGAGTACAATCCATGGTCATCAGTACCACAAGATTTCATTGTGTTTTGTGCTATATTAAGAGTTGTGCATATGGTCCTACAGGACTTGGATCCCTCTGCCTGTGTAATTCACTGTGATACAGTGGAAAGCATTACATGCTTACACATTCTTATCTCTGATTTAAAAAAGAGATAGGGAGCTGCAGAGAAAGCTATCAGACAGAGGCAGAACATAGAGTGCTACACAGCACATAAACCTTAAAATGCCCTCTTCTCTAGGGTTTGCAAGAGGGACAGTATTCCTGTTCACTTATTCTTGCTCAGCCAGAAGTGTCTCAGGGCTGCATGTTCCCTGCACTGCCAGAGGATAAAAGTCTTATCCATGCAGGACCTGGGGTGCTCCTGTGAGATGACCAAGGTAAAAATCATAATCACTGGAAAGTACTTGGCCTAGGAGGTTTTTTAATAGGTGCTGGCATCCCTTAGCAAGGGTTTGGTAAAATGCTTTGCACACAATCTTTTTCCCCACTCCTCCTAAGAAATTCCACCAAAAAAAAATTCTGTTATTTTTATGTAGTAGAAATAACCCATCTTTGAACTTTTGTTTGTACAGGGGGCAAGGACATTATGGGAAGGGTTAGGAAAAAGTGTTCTTTTCTCAGTTTGTAAAAAATTGAGGCAGTTTTTTTCCTCAGTTCCCACTGAATTAATTTCGTGACTATCCCAAACTGAAGTCTTCTGGTATTTAAACTTATATCAGTTGAAGCTGCCAATATGTGGCATCATTGAGAAAATGGTCCTAAGGGTACTGTTGAAGAACTCAGTTGTGTGCCAGCAAAACCATTTGATTTAGGGAGCACCTATCTCTCCTATAAACTACTGCAAATATCATTAGCTTTCCAAGTGGCAATTGTGGAAATTACTGTAATCAGGGTGCCCTAACATGAAATCTTGGAATGAATGTATGCAAACATAGTTAGTCGGTGTCACTGAGGACAATCTGTTTGATTAGTCCCAAGTAGTTAATGAAAATAATTTATTTCTGTCCACACATCGCAGTATGTACATACCAATTGTAAGCTCTGTCATGGACTGGTGAATAAAATCAAATTTAAAGGAAAGGATATTCATTATTGTTCAAAATAGCTAATCCTCTATCAGTGCTAGATTATACCCACAGCTCATCTTCAAAGACCTTTTGAATCGAAGTTGATGCAGCATAATTTCTAATCCATCTGAGCTGTGTGAGCTGCAAATAGTATGAATATAAAATATTCATCTCCCAACAATGTTTTTTAAAAAAATCCAAAGAAGACTTCTTTTGCCACAGAAAATAAAACACTAGGTCATTTTTATTGTTTCCTGTTTCAAAAATAGCAGGTGGCTGATAGAAAACTACAATGAGTTCCGTTTCTGCTCATCCATCTGCAGCTCACGGCCTACTGTACAGCTTTTATTTATTGGCATTGTATGTCAATGTCAAATATGTTTGCAGGCTATTTAAGCTTTTATTATACTTGCTTCTATAGGATTAAAAAACAATCTTTGTTTTAACAATGTCTGTATGATTAGTTGATGTGCCAGCAGTAACACTGAGCAGCTTCACTGTATGTCCTTAAGCTGTAACAGATGTTTTTGTCTTCTGGTTTCTTTTAGTGTTTATCTAGAAGAAATTGAATATTACAAATATTGAAGTGTCACTGTTCATGTCTACATTGTAACAATAAGGGTCTCTCAGCATTTCAACTTCAGACTTTCACTTGGTCTTTAAAAAACGGTAAATTTAAGGTTTTTTTTTCATTTAGATAATAAACTAAAAAGGAAAGCTAGATTACAAAGATGGGTATATTATTTTAATCTACTGTGAGAAGAGAAGAGAAGAGAAGAGAAGAGAAGAGAAGAGGAGACGAGACGAGACGAGACGAGACGAGACTATTTCAGTTGGAAGGGACCTACAACGATCATCTAGTCCAACTGCCTGACCAATTCAGGGCTGACCAAAAGTGAAAGCATGTTGTTAAGGTCATTGTCCAAATGCCTCTTAAACACTGACAGGCTTGGGGCATCGATTACTTCTCTAGGAAGCCTGTTCCAGTGTTTGACCACCCTTTCAGTAAAGAAATGCTTCCTAATGTCCAGTCTATACTGTTTCCATTGTAAATACACACAATTAGTATTGTAAGGACTTCTAACTGTATACAATATATAGGTAGTGGGTTAAAGCTTTTTGAGAAAGGTTCAGCTTTGTCTTTCCATTTCATTTAAAGAGAGAGTAAGTGAAGCTCCTGTTTCCATCCAAATCAATAGCAAATGGAAAGTTTCTAAGGAATTTGAAAACTTTGTCTAGTATTGTTTGGGGTACACAAGAGAGAAAATTAAAGTTCCATCCCACACAGTTTCTCTCTCGCCCGTCTTTCTGCTTAGATTCAATTCATTTTCTCTAGATCAGGTGCATGTAATAAGTTGCAGCCTAAGTCCTTCAAGTAAAAAACCCACACATTCACACGCCTGTGCATAAATAGCACACATAAGAGCATGATACTATGCCTTAGGTTTAAAGACACAAATACGTATTTCAGCATCCAAAAGAATTCTGCAAAACCATAGCAGTTATTATTCAAGGTATTGATTTTAATGAGAGACGAAAGTCTCAGCATCTCTGAAAATCAGGACACTTATTTAGGTCATATGGATATTAGCCAATATTTTCAAAAATGGCTGTCTAAATTTAGGAACAGAAATTCATATTTAAGCATCAGCCTCAGTGGTTCTTTTTTTTCAGAGGTATTAACCACTTGCAACTGCTAGCAACTTTATTTCTCTGTATCTGCAGGCCAAAATTTTTCAGAAATGACTGAATAGTTACAGTGATTCGATTTCAGGTGTCCAACTTCTGTGACATGTTCAAGGGCCAGATTTCCCATGAACAAGACTTAACCATTTCTAATCAGGCATACCTAAGTTGTACCAGACTGGGCATCCAAAATTTCTAACCTTTTCTTAAAATCTTGGGTCTTTGAAGTAAAGGTTAGGTTGTTTTAAATATTTTAGCATTACAGTTGTGGTGCTTTTCCCTACTTTATGTGAACAGTGATTTTGCATCGCACACACTTACGAGTGTGTTTTGGAAACCTAAGATAGGTGCATGAGAGCAGCTGTGGGGTGAGGGCAGTCAAGCCAGGGGCCAAGGGTGATGGCCCTTCCCAACAAAGCATCATCCCACAGCACCCAGCCAGAAGACCAGAGAGGGGACAGGGATGGTGACCAGGGTCAGCCACAGCCCAGGGATGGCCAGAAAAAACCTGCAGCTATGGGCAGGTCTGAGGTGACACCGGGGGGGGCAGGGTGGGGAAGGGACATGGCCAGGCACAGGCATCACTGCGACATTGCATGGGCAGGAACAGCATCTGGACTCCATCTTATGCTGCACCATGCCAGGGCTGGCCTTGAGCACAGCCACCAACCCCTAGGGAGGGGGGAGAGGTTGTGGAACCTGTCGATGCCCTCAGGGACCTGAGAGTAACTTCATCTCACCCCATTTCAGAAGTCCTTAGATGTGTTAGATATCTAAAATGGAGCTAACTGCCCCAGATTTTGCATAGTCAGTGGACAGATAAAAGCACCTCCATGGGGCAATGCTGGTCAGTTTTAGATGGCTGTCTTCAGATAAGATGAGTCATGAAGACACTGATTTCTCTACCCAGACAAAAAAAGAATCTTGTATAAATCTAACCATTAGGTACCTAAATCATGAGATATAATCCCTTCCCCCAATTTGCTTTTAGTGGAAGAAGGGGTTAATCATACCCATGATACTTTGTCTTGAAATTTTCTTAATGTCACCCATATGTGACAGCAGCTATACCTTCTCTCAAATCTTTCAAGAAAAAGTTATTTCTTCATCAAAACTGATTTAGATTATCCTTTTAACCATTATAAAGAAGAAAGTGTGCTTAACCTCCAAATTTGGATTATTAATCCATAAGTTTTGCTTTTAGCAAAACATATGAGAATACAGTAAAATTTGGTGTTACGTGAATGTAGACAGCAATGACAAGCTATAGTTCAGATCAAATATAGTTACTAAAACCAGTGTGAGAAAAAAAAATTATAATTCAGCACATACTTGTAACTTGCTTGTTTTTTACACTGTCAGAATTTGAAGAGAAGGAAAAAAATGCCTTTTTCAGTTTGATTGTGTAAACCTTCTCAGACATGAACTTTGAAAGGTTCATCCTCATACTATTATGCATGCTCACTACCTCAGCACCAGAGAGACACCAAGCAAACAAAAACAGCTTCTAAGAACAGTATTAGGATGCATGGTAAAAACTACCTGCTCCAGCTGCTTTTTTAATGGCAGAACAGCTATACTGGTTGGGAGACAGTGAACACGTAGCTCAAGAAAGAAGAGGCAACTTACTGTAACATTTCTGTAACCCATGATCTGAACAATCAGATTTCCCTTTCAGCAGCATGTGCAGGGCTGATAACTAGATGAACTGCTATGCAAGGTGTCAAACTTATCCCTGGGAAACTTTAGGGTTACACCAAAGGTGAATTTGACCTGTGGGACTTTTCCAGCACCTGAGAGTACAGTGATCAGCGTTTCTATTATTAGATGATTGTGTCAGCACTAGAAGCACTATGGGTAATGTAGCCACAAGGCTGAAACAGACAATAAGGAAGGAAACGTCACAATTAATGAAGAACTAATTTAATGAAGGCTGTGAAAAGAAACAGTGATGCATGTTTAAAGGACAGGGAGAAGAAGAGACTGAAAGGGTCATTGCAGTCCTCTGCTCTTTGTATTTATCTCCTTGATGACTTATTTAATATACTCATTAACACAGATTATCTACTGAACTGCCTAGATTTATATTTAATAGTAACATTTAATGCAAACTGATCTGCATTTCTTGTCTTGTTTCATGACACCAAGCCTACCTATATATATGTAGTGCAGGTGGTAGTCAGGTCACATGGCACTATCAGGAGATGCATGCTCTTCAAAAGCAACAACCTTGTCCTGGTTTCAGCTGAGTTAGAGTTACTTTTCTTCCTAGTAGCTAGCATAGTGCTGTGTTTTGGATTTAGCATGAGAAGAATGCTGATAACACACTGATGTTTTAGTTGTTGCTAAGTAATGCTTAGACTAGTCAAGGACTTTCTTTTTCAGCTTCCCATGCTCTGCCAGGTGCACAAGAAGTTGGGAGGGGGCACAGCCCAAGATAGTTGATCCAAATCGACCAAAGGGCTATTCCATACCATATGACGTCATGCTCAGTATATAAACCGAGGGGAGTTAGCCGGGGGGCAGCGATCGCTGCTCGGGGACTGGCTGGGTGTCGGTGTGTGGGTGGTGAGCGGTTGCATCACTTGTTTTCTTTTCCCTGGGTTTTGTTTGTCTCTCTCGTTCTCCTTTTCATTACAATTATTATTATTATTATTATTATCATTATTATTATACTATTATTATTATTTTATTTCAATTATTAAACTGTTCTTATCTCAACCCGTGTGTTTTCTTACTCTTGCCCTTCCGATTCTCTCCCCCATCCCACCGGGGAGGGGGAGGGTGAGCGAGCGGCTGCGTGGTGCTTAGTTGCCGAGTGGGGCTAAACCACGACAAACCTCCTGTCAGTATGTTAATCAACAGTTCTGAATCAAAGAAGGAGATTCACAACAGCCTGAGCTTAAAGATGTTGAGCATCCATGAACATAATGTACATAAATGGAGGTTTAATACCTCTGATGACCAGAAAGCTTTTGTTTTCTAGGATATATGAGCAATTTGAATGTAGGTGCTGAGATCCATACGAGTACCATAGCCCTGACCCTGAGCAAGCGTCACACATGTAGTAGTAGAACAGATGGGTAAGCACAGAAAACCGAGGAGAATGAGTAGGAAATTCTGGACAGCAGTTTTTCCTGAGAGAGGCAGGAGGAGAAAGAGCAGCTGGGGACTGGCTCCTGGGAAGCAAGACAAGTTTAGGGAGCTTTGGGTTGTATGATGAGGGCTGCTTTTTAAGTGGTGGCCCAGGACTTTGGGCATGTTTGCGAGTGCAGCCTGCCACAGCTGAGGCTGCTTTGAGGATGTGCTGTGTGTCTGCTATTCAAAGGAAGGCTAGTGGAGTGCAAATGGGACTGGGATGGCACTCTTTTTGATCCTGATCAGGAGGCAACCCTTGCCTAGACCCAGGAGAGGTTAACAGGTAGTGGCTGAGTGACTAAGGGGATGCGGTGAACAGCAGTTTGTTCTTAGGACCTGTACTGCAGAGCACAAGGAGCAGCATATCACCTTGCTGCTTATTTTATGGGGGTTTGGTTGTTTTCTTTCATGTTCTTGGGTACTTCTAACATACTGCTAACTAGTTTTATTAAAATAAGAGTAAGAGCAATACTAATCACTCCCTCAAAGAAGAAGTTAAACTAATGCAAGCTTCCAAAAAAATCCCATTCCCTGTTCATAACACAGATGAACAAGGATTCTCTGCCCAAGTTTTGTTCACAGAGTGTGAGCAGTAACTTGTCCTGGCTCGTATGTTCTCTTGAGGTGATGAGGGTTGAACTGAAGCAGCATACAGAACAAAGGTTCCTATATGAAGCCTATGGCATGGTCAGACCACTCCCACCTCAGCTGTGTCACCCCTTGTGCAGATGCACTCCCATGGGAGTGCAACTTTAGCAGATCCCATGAGATTCCCACATGTACTTGTGGTGCACAAAATGAACTCTTATGGTCCATGTTGCTACCACTGATGCAGGGAGGCCCAAGGGGAGTGTTCTGGAGGCTAAATTTGCGGTGCCAGGTAAGACACAGGAGTCCAGGACCTATAGACAGCATTCTCTGAAAAACTGCCAGCTCCACGCATGAGACCAAAGATGCAGGCAAACAGCCACAGTCTCTGAGAATGAATGAGATGATAGCACAGCAATGAGGGACTTGGGCATCTTAGGAACTGGGGAAAGCTGTACAAGAAGAATTAGATGTACGTTAATCATAATAGAGCCAGGCTGCTGGCACTAAAATTCAATACCTCAGGGAGGAGTGCTTACAGTGGGAGCAGAGGAAGCTGACAGCATAAAAGTACCTGTTTCAGACTTATGTGACCTACAAGGTGGTTGTGGCTAATGCTTAGTGTACCTCTGAGAAAAATGGTAGAATAATTGCTGCACAAACACAATAAATAAGGAAGGTGAATTAGACCACTTACAATGCCATTTTGCTAGTGCATGCCAGATTCAGGTGACAGGGTGAGGGGAGAACTTGCAAATGTTTCTACACCAGTGCTAAAAGCGTAAAACCAAAAAGGTGGGAGAACTAAAACTTGGGTTTTTCGATAACGGGATGGCGTACATGGCACCAGGCCTGCTGGCGTCAGATGGGATTCACTTTTCTCAAAAGAGCTTTGCTCACGAGGGTCTTTGCTCACGAGCTAGCAGGGCTCATCGACAGAGCTTTAAACTAGACTTGCAGCGGGAGGGGAATGATATCAGGCTTGCCCATGACAAGCTGTGGGATGACACGCCAAGGTATAGAGGAACGGCATGGTAGCGAGGGATCTCAGCCTGTTGCTCTGAGACATGCTGGCTACACTGGAGCACACTCAAAGTTTTACAGAGATGAGCTAGGAGCTCCCAAGTTAATAGGAGCCAAGAGGGAAACACCAGTGAAATACCTCAGAGGAATTAAGGGGTGTTCCTCTAAGAAGGTGACTTGGCCGACAGCCCAGCTGAAGTGCCTCTACACCAATGCACGCAGCATGGGCAACAAACAGGAGGAGTTGGAAGCCACTGTGCTGCTAGAAAGCTACGACCTAGTTGCCATTACTGAAACTTGGTGGGATGAATCGCATGACTGGAGTGTGGCTATCGATGGCTACAGGCTGTTCAAAAAGGACAGGCAAGGAAGAAGGGGCGGAGGCGTTGCCCTCTATATCAAGAAATGGATAGAGTGTGAAGAGCTGTCTCTGAAGAATAGCCATGAGCAGGCTGAAAGCTTATGGGTAAGAATTAGAGACTGAGGCAACAAAGGGAACCTTGCAGTTGGTGTCTACTACAGGCCCCAAGGGCAGCCTGTTGATGAAGCCTTCTTATTCCAGCTACGGGAGACATCGTGCTCACAGGCTCTCATCCTGCTGGGGGATTTCAACCACCCCGACATCTGCAGGAAAAGTAGCACGGCAAGCTGTAGGCAGTCCAGGAGACTCCTGGAATGCATTGACGATAACTTCTTAAGCCAGGTAATACGCAGCTCTACCAGAGGGGACGTGATACTGGACCTGTTGGTCACCAACGCAAGTCAGCTAACGGTGACGTCAAGATTGGAGGCAGCCTGTGTTGCAGTGATCATGCACTGGTGGAGTTCACAGTCCTGAGGGATATGGGTCAGGTGAAAAGTAAAGTCAGGACACTGAATTTTAGGAAAGCAAACTTGACAAGGAGTTCCTGGGAAACTGCCCTCAGGCACAAAGGAGCAGAACAGAGCTGGCAGATCTTTAAGGACACTTTCTATAGAGTACAAGAGCTCTCAGTCCCCAGGTGTAAGAAATCAGGCAAGGAAGGGAAGAGACCAGCATGGCTGAATCGAGACCTGCTGGTCAAACTAAAGGGCAAGAGGGAACTGCACAGGCAGTGAAAGCAGGGACAGGTATCCTGGGAAGAGTACAGGGATGCTGCCCGGTCATGTAGGGAAGGGGTCAGGAAGGCCAAGGCGCGGCTGGAGCTGAATTTGACGAAGGATGCAAAGAATAACAAGAAGGGCTTCTACCGGTATATCAACCAGAAAAGGAAGGTTAAAGAAAGCGTGCCTCCCCTGATGAACAGGGATGGCGACCTAGTGTGAACAGACAAGGAGAAGGCTGAGGTACTCAACAACTTCTTTGCCTCAGT
>VYZW01027900.1:57211-97132 GCA_013401315.1 Balaeniceps rex | reverse complement strand
ATGGATTTGATGGGTGGACTGTTCGGTGGATGAGGAATTGGTTGGATGGTTGCATCCAGAGGGTAGTGGTCAATGGTTCAATGTCCAAATGGAGATCAGTGACAAGTGGTGTCCCTCAGGAGTCCATACTAGGACCAGTGTTGTTTAATATCTTCATCAAAGACATAGACAGTGGGATCGAGTGTACCCTCAGCAAGTTTGCAGATGACACCAAGCTGAGTGGGGCAGTTGACACGCCTGAGGGACGGGATGTCATCCAAAGGGACCTGGACAGGCTGGAGAGGTGGGCCTGTGCAAACCTCATGAGGTTCAACAAGGCCAAGTGCAAGGTCCTGTACCTGGGTCGGGGCAACCCCCGCTATCAATACAGGCTGGGAGATGAGGGGATTGAGAGCAGCCCTGCAGAGAAGGACTGGGGGGTACTGGTGGATGAAAAGCTGGACATGAGCCAGCAGTGTGCGCTTGCAGCCCAGAAGGCCAACCGTATCCTGAGCTGCATCAAAAGAAGTGTGGCCAGCAGTTCGAGGGAGGTGATTCTGCCCCTCTACTCTGCTCTGGTGAGACCCCACCTGGAGTACTGCATCCAGCTCTGGAGCCCTCAGCATGGCAAAGACATGGACCTGTTGGAGCTGGTCCAGAGGAGGGCCACAGAAATGATCAGAGGGATGGAACACCTCTGCTATGAAGAAAGGCTGAGAGAGCTGGGGTTGTTCATCCTGGTTTTAAACTAAAAGAGGGTAGATTTAGACTACATATAAGGAAGAAATTTTTTTTACAATGAGGATAGTGAAACACTGGAACAGGTTGCCCAGAGAAGTGGTAGATGCCCCATCCCTGGAAACATTCAAGGTCAGGCTGGACGAAGCTCTGAGCAACCTGATCTAGTTGAAGATGACCCTGCTCATTGCAGGGGGTTGGAATAAATGACCTTTAAAGGTCCTTTGCAACCCAAACTAGTCTATGATTATATGAAAATGCTCAGTTCAAATGACAAACTCGATACAATAGGCGTCTCAGACACACAGTGGAGGAGGAAAACCAGATGGATACCGTGTTATCAAGCAACCAGCCTTACAGGAAGAATGTGGTAGGAGGTAAAGTCAGGGGAGCAGCCTGTGTGTGATGGATAATATTAAGTGTAACAGTATAAAAAAGTTATGACAAAAAAAGTCCTATGGACTCCTGTCAAGTGCAAATCCCTGATAGTGGCATGTACTGCTTGGATTGCACAACCAACACTCCAAACAGGATGACGGCAGTGATCAGGAAGTTTCATGTGAGATTAGAGAAACTGTAAATTTAGGAGAGGCAGCAATAGCAGGAGATTTCAGCTACCCACCTGTGAACTGCAGCCGTACCTCACTGTGATGCAAAGATAACTCTTTCAGATGCAACAAATGTAGAACGGTTGGTCTTAAAAACCACAAGAAAAGATGGCCACCCTCTTGACTTGATCTTGAGTTGTGCACAGGACCTAGCTGAAGGGTTATCCATGGAGAAGTCACACTGTAGCAGGTTTAACATGGCAGCCAGAGAAAGCAGAAAAATATACTGCAAATGAGTATTCAGCCTGAAGAGATGGAACTATATAAAAATGAGTCAAACCGACAAGGTGGAGGGCATGAGAGGGGCAGAGAGCAGTCAAAAAAAGCAGAAAGACTATGAGAAGCCTGAAGAATATCCAAAAGTAGTGCGTTAGAAATGGAGGTAAAATATTTGTCATAATTCAAAAAGACATAGGACAGGTAAGGAGACTAGCAAATTGGCTGGTATTTAAGAAATAGGAAGTTAGTTCAAATAAGGCGAACAGAAAAGCCCATAAAACATGGCAGGTCGAATGTAAAGAGGAAATACTGACAATTAAAAAAGAACTTGAATAGTGCTTTGCTCTCCTTAAACTACTGTACTCCTTCAAGTACATTAAAAGTCAGAATCAGACCAGGGAACTGCTACAGCTGATTGATGGCAAATGTGTAAAAGGAGCATGTGGGGACAATAAGGGAACAATAGGGAAGCAGTGTAATTTCCCTGCATTGTTTTTCACTGTTGAAGATGATGGGGAGTTTTCAAGAGCTGACACTTTTGCAGCAGATCGGTCAGAAGAGTGAGGTGAATTTGGAGTAAATATGCAGAAGTCTCAGACCAAGCAGACAAATTAGATTTCAGGAAATCATTGGGGCCAGATGGTGTTAACCCACGAGTCTTGAAGGAGCTGAAACGCGAAATTGCAGAAGCGCTGGCCAAAGAGTGTAATGTGCCTTTGCAAACAGCCAGACGCCGGAGGACTGGCAGTGCACCAGCTGCCACTGTGCCTCCCAGCTGGAGAGCAGCTCCGGAGGGAACGGGACTGCCGGCCAGTGACTCACCTCCACACCACGCAATGTGGTAGAGCCTATAATAAGGAATAAGATCACTGAGCACAAGAACAAGAGCTATTTTGGGGAAAAGAGCACAGGTTCTACGTAAGGAAAGCCTGCCACAGAAACCTGCGGATGTGATAGCATCTCCTGACACCAGTGTTGGAGGCAGACTCACAAAGGCACTTCTCATGTCCATTTTGGTGGTGCCTGAAGAATTTACAGCTTCAGCTACTCTGTCTGCAGTGTCTTATATTTTACATGATCCTCATGCCCTGATAACCCTGCTTTCCCTTTGCTTTTACACCACAAAAAATTGCAAGGCTTATCCATACAAAGCATCTCTGCTAAGGCTTATCCCACGCTCAGACAAAAACTTAGTTCTGACTGCATTTACAATAATATGTCCTCTCTAGGTGTGTCCTTTAATTTGTTTTGGCTTATAAAAGGCTTCTGCAGAGTAGCCTATCCATAAATATAACTTAGAGTTATGTGGCCTATAGCATATATAGGTTGTCACTCTTCCCCTTGTCAGACTCAACTTAGTTCTGTGCAAGGTCCTTTGAGACCTCGCTCTTTCCAGATAAGCTTGAAAGAATTAGAGAAAACTTGCCTCTGTAGGTATACAGAAAATTCTCCCTTGCCCAAACCACTTACATGCAAGATCCAGCTTCCCGCGAGCCAGTCCTTCTGTGTTTTACCTTGAACTTCGCAAGAACTCATTAAACTCTGAAAAAATCCATTATGCTGCCATGTCTCTTGGCTCCAAATGGGAAATGTACATTGATGGGCAATGTGCTATCACATTATTTCTTAGTGGTTGTTATGATTGTTTTGCACAGCTACGAATGTGCAAAAATACACTTAATATCACTATAATATATTAAGGAAGTAGTAATAATATATTACGTAAAGTAATTGCATAGCACATATATAATGCTGACAAATTTATTTAAGCAAATTAAGAATACTGCAGAAGAGCTATTTTCCAGCTATCTTGGATTGAAGTGTTCACTGTTGGAAGTCTAATTTAAATTTTTATGATTAGATTATGATAACCATTGCAAACTCAGTACTAAAAGTATATAGCCCTAAAAGTCCATACAAGCACCAATTAATCTATCCTGAGATTCTATGAGGAAGAAAATGTGTTTACCATGGAATATTTTATTAGCACTTCATTTTAAAAAGGTGCTTCCCCACGGGGCAGAGTTTTCCTCGCACTGGACGCTGAAGAATGCTGATGATGCCACAGTCTCTTACTAATTGGATTCATGAGCTTCGAAGAGACGAATCTTGGTTATTATCTGTCACTTGGTTATGGAGACCCACAAGTTTCCGCCTGAAGAAGCTGTGGTCGTAGATTTCCCACCCCTAATTCCATCCAAATGACTAATTACCAGTCAACTCCTATTGAGAAGGGAAAAAACGCTGTTCTACTTTTATTTGCTAGCAATGCACCATATATTTAAGTAAATATTGATTTTCTAATCTCTAAGATAAAGTACCACAGAATGGCAATTTTGAAACGGTGGTAGTGCATATAACACCACACGCTCCATTAACCTGTTCCTCCGCCCCTGTGCCGAGGCTTGTTGTCAGTCTGGGTAGCCCAGTTCCCAAACAACTGACTTTTTATTTTTAGCTGATTGAACTCCAAACCCCAAATACCTCTTCACATCATCTCTACCTACCTTCTGTCATTCTTTGACATTGAGACAGCCCTTCCCCCCTCTTCATATCACCTTTTATGAAATTAAATAGTAAATATGTTGGGCAGGAACAACAACTTGTTCTCATCTATATCCTGCCTAGCTGTGTCAGTATAAACACATTCATGTTTTTTGTTATGTGGATCACTTTATTTACAGATACACATGCAACCTATTAGGCAAGTTGTGCTGACAGCAAATAAAGCCTGGTTCAAATATTGATAAATTCCTTTGAAAGTTAGCAAAAATGTTATAGCTAGAACATCCACCTAGAATATCAAACATTTCCCCAAATGGGGATTTTACAGCAAGAACTTCACATGTCTGGTTCTAGGTATGAAACAAAAATGGTTTCAGGAAAAGGAAAAGGAACACAAAATTAAATTTGGAAAGTGAATAATTAGACGACAGAAACTCTCTTCAATCCAGCCACCTCTCTTCTCTTGGGCCCTATAAAGTACTTTTTGGCTGTATTTTCTCATCCTTGTTCAGAGGCAAAATTTCACAGCCCCATTCCTCACAACTGAATGACTTTTTACCAAAACAAGTGCAACATTCACACTGCATGGTCATCGGCTAAGGGGGTTGTTCATTTGGCCTTAGCCTTCAGTTTCTCAACATATGATGGCACAGAAGTCCTTTCCACAACAGCCTTCAGACCACAGTGCTATCTGACTATATCTGTATGTTTACACACACACACTCACATTTTGCAATCATAGATGGAAGAGGTGTTATAGGCTTCACTGCTCTCCACTTTAGCAACATTTTCTTCTATCTTGCACTTACAAATAATTTCGCATTTTACCAAATGCATCATTAAGGCACTGCCCTGAGCAGGGTCTGGTGCTGAAGTGGGTTCGTCACTGGATAGGTTCATAATGAACCAAGGCCCCACCAAAATCTGCCATAGGAGGGCTGCACGCTGTGACCGTGGTAGGGTTATTCAGTGCGTAAAGAGCCCCATGTCTCTGTGCTCAGCTATGAAAAAGTTGTGAGCCAGGATCCTCTTCAGGAACTGTGAGCTAAGACATTCCCACTCTGCTTTTCTGCAGAGAGGCAGAAAGGGAAATGTCTGAACCTGCATTTGTAGGGCTGATCTTTAACACCCCCCAGCATGGGCGTAGGTCTTTCTGGAAGCAGAAAGATGAAAGTAAAGCCAACATTGGCAGACCAAAACCTGTTCTGTTTGATGGACAAACGTAAATAAGTTAAAGCAGCATTAGCAGAAAGACATTAGAACCTAATGATAACATTAGTCATTGGGAAAAGAAAAATCATCTATCTGTCTTGATAGACAGTGATCTTAACTCAGCACTGACAGTATTGGTACTACATGTGGGTGTCCTGGTTTCAGCTGCGTTAGAGTTACTTTTCTTCCTAGTAGCTGGCATAGTGCTGTGTTTTGGATTTAGTATGAGAAGAATGCTGATAACACACTGATGTTTTAGTTGTTGCTAAGTAATGCTTAGACTAGTCAAGGACTTTCTTTTTCAGCTTCCCATGCTCTGCCAGCTGCACAAGAAGTTGGGAGGGGGCACAGCCCAAGATAGTTGATCCAAATTGACCAAAGGGCTATTCCATACCATATGACATCATGCTCAGTATATAAACCGAGAGGAGTTAGCCGGGGGGCAGCGATCGCTGCTCGGGGACTGGCTGGGTGTCGGTTGGCGGGTGGTGAGCGGTTGCATCACTTGTTTTCTTTTCCCTGGGTTTTGTTTGTCTCTCTCGTTCTCCTTTTCATTACAATTATTATTATTATTATTATCATTATTAGTATTATTACTATTATTATTATTAAACTGTTCTTATCTCAACCCGTGTGTTTTCTTACTCTTGCCCTTCCGATTCTCTCCCCCATCCCACCAGGGAGGGGGAAGGGGAGCGAGCGGCTGCGTGGTGCTTACTTGCCGACTGGAGCTAAACCACGACAGTGGGCAAAGTCTTTACAATTGTATTATCCTTGCAGAGATTAGGGACCACAGGTTTTTAGGGAAGCCCAGAAATATGCAGTCACGCTCCATTTGAAATTCACTCTATTTGTTTTCAGCTCACCAAAGTTACTAAAAAGGAACCCTAACTTTAAAAATAGTAAGACTAAGCAATGAGCTAAAAATTGTTCATGACAAATCTTTCCCTTTCAGAACTTTTTACTTTTTTTTCTTTTTTTTTTCTGTCTGGCAGACTCTATGAAATGGTATAGTAGAATAAGTTCCACAAAGAGAAAGCGATGTGCTCTAGCAAAGAGTGCTTCAGCAACCACAAATTTCACTAATGCACGTGTAGACAATAGTCTCAATATATTTCAGCATGAATTATTTGTCCATCTAATACAACATTTTCCCTTTCCTCTTTTCCAGGTGTATCCCATCATGACCGCACACTTTATGTTTACTTTACTTAAATCCTGTAGAGCAGGAAGAAATTCACAGGTGTGAGATAGGCCTACTTGGCCTGTGTATGGGACATTTAAAGTAGAAAACTATAGCTACCTATATCTGACAGCAAAAAATTAAATATCTCTGAAGGCTATCAATGAAAAACTGAATCACACAGTTAAGAAGTGACCAGTGCACTCCAGGTTTTGGGAGTCAGGCCACTTATTTAAGGGTGTCCCTTTCAATTTAGCTGCCTACCAGCTGTTTATATTACAAAAGGTTGGGAACAGGTTACACATAGCAATTAGCTTTGTTTATGGGCCTGTCAATCAGTAGGATAGAAAAGATCTGTGGCTGGATAACATGGGAAGGAAGATACATGAGATGACTATTATATCCTTTGGGACAGAAGAAGCAATGCAGATATAATGAGATGCAATTCCAACCACCAGGTAAGTGAAGAAAAGGTGGGCATCCAAAGCCTGAAGTCAATCTGAAAGAGTATGCAATTTCTTCTTTCTAAAATCTGTAGTCATAATGCAATAAAAAGAGCAATTGAATAAGCACATTCACTAAATGCTTCTGCTCTGATGATTAGCTGCCTGTTGCCAACAATGTCTATTTAGTCAACAGTGTTGTTATTTGATGTAGCTGTTGTACTTCAGAATTTAAAATCCAGTAAGGCAGAGAAGGTAGTTCAATTTCACACATTGATAGATAACTCTGATATAACCTATTCTGATTTCTGAACAAGAGCAAACTCACTTCACCAGGGAAATTCATAAAAGCAGCTGAGAAGCAAGGTTCATATTATCATTCAACCAGCACTAACAAAGACATGTAAGTATGATATTACTATGGTTTAATGTAGCTATGTATCAGCTGGGTGTCAGCTGCACTAAAACACACAGGAGGTTTATTTTCTAATGATACCATTGATTTTTTTGTAGTAATACCAGTAGCAGTAGTTGTAAAAGGACAGAAGGTCTCAGTTTTGACCAGGGCCAGGCTATGCCAGACATAAAACAGCATAGGGAAGTCAAATCCTTGCCTGAAAGAATTTTTAGCTTAATTAAAGGACAGGAAGACAGAGGAATGCAACATGAATGCAAGCTAGTGAACAACTGAATCAGTGCAAGTTCACTTTGCAGCAAGGCAGAAGCAGGAGGTGACAAGGACCAGTCAAAACTTGCTGGCACAACGGGCGTTCCACAGCTGCTGAACGCTACCAGCCATCTGCCACTGCCACAGGTAAGTCCAGCTCAGTTCCTCTGTGATAGGTACAGGCACAAACACGTTGCTTGCTTTTAGCAAGAGTTAAGGAAGTGCCGTGGACTCTATAGGGTCTCAAATAAAACCTTACCTAAGTAAAACAGAGCACCCTCAATTTCTGTGATCAGCAATATCATCCAAATGGAAAAAGCACTATTTCACCGGTCTGCACAGCAAAGGAAAGGTTTGTAACTTTTATAGCTCTAATGATTTTTAGATTAAAAATTAAATTATACAAGAAGCAGAAAATATTACAAATCCATGTGGAGACCATCTATTTGGAGAGCAGGTAGATGTCCGAACTCCCTGGAGTTTCAGTGATAAAGTTTGCATCCTACAGGTACCATTGATCTCGCTGTCACTATGTTATTAAAGACTTGTAATGCAATAATCGTGTTATAGCAGCTAGGAGGCAAAGTGGCATCTCGTGTATAAGGAGTTTCTGAATATACTTGATCATATAGTTGGCTCATAATCTATTATATTCTCTGTGCCTCAGGCTTGATCTTATTATTAAATTCTGAGGGAAAAATGGGGAGATGGTTGGTCAGGTGTGAGTGAGTAAAGACCAATCCGGTAACCTTCACCATGCATCTAAGATAGATATAGCTAAACAAATGTGGAAAGAAAGAAAGTCACAATGTCTACTGGAGGAATCTAACTTAGGTATTCATATAGGCATGTGAAATGAAATGTCATTTCTCTTTTAGCTGGAGCCCAGGGATTCATCTTTGTTCTCTGCAAGAGGTCTCACGCCTCTTTTATCTTTCACACCAAGGCCTCCTAGCTGTAAAATGTTGACAACTGGGCAACTGCAAACTATCCTGCTCAGACAGTGTCCCCTGAGAAGCACCTTCTGGATTATATTAGAACACACCCACTTAGCATGTGCTTGGTATCATCCCAGATCATCAAGGTCACAGGAGTTAAACTAGTCCTTCCCGTAATGAGTTTCAGATACCTGCTAGAGGTTGCTCAGTGCAAACTACTGTATGTTGGCCCCAGTGAGTCCTGCTCCCTTCTGCTCCTTCTCCCCATCCTAGGAACCACATTACCTCTGTAGTGTGCTCCCCATCACTGCTAGCTCTTTCTGCCCACATCAACACCACCCATATTCAGCCTTGGACCTCCTTCTCCATCTCACAGAAGCTCTCCAAAGTCAAGAACGAAGCAAGGAAAAGTATTAGAAGGGTAGCACAGCACACCGTGGTTTGTTACCCTAGTTTGTAATGAAAGGAGAGTCCATATTTACCTGGAGCCTAAGATAAAGGCTCCTCATTATTAGGGCATGGTTACTTCAAAATAGTGAAGTGTAGAAGACATGAAGCTACTTGTGCCAGCTGGCCCATCACAGGGAAATGTGGGTTTCTACACATTCAGTCAGTATGAGCTGCCATACAGCTCGCACATGTATGATTTGGCAGAGGACAGTTATCGTCATAGAGAACAAAGTAGCTGCTAGTGGTTTAGTCTTATCCTTTAAGTACTCCAGTTACCACCACCATCTTACTAAGTCAAAAACCTCTAGTAATCACATTGTTGAAATTAATGTATGTTCTTACATCAAACTCACTTATACAGATCAGCCTGAAAGATGCTAGCCTCCCATCTGGGCTTTCTGATTAGGGATTTTTACTGCTGTATACTAAGTGATAAATTATGTTTAAAGTGTCTTTAAGTACTTCTTCTAACAATGATAGATGACAATATTTAATAGCTACAGGGGAAAAAAAAACCAAAATGCTGCTTTGATCCCAAGTAATTCAAATATAGGAGTTTGCCTTTTCATCACAGCACATTTCTGGGAGGATTCAGGCTTGAGCTGTGGACATATGTGCTGCAGTGCTCCTATAGCCAGCTTTGCCTCAAAGTTACATGGTGTCCTAAATAAATCAAAATTATTTTTCCATCCACATTCCAGTTACCATGTATATAATGAGACTACCTGCTCATAGTGACACAAGCCTTTTCACAAATGTTTCTTGATATCCCTAGTGTTTCATGCATTGGAGATGCTACCAAAATATTTTGCTTTTATTATTTTGTTCTTAAATTTGTGCATTCATTCATTTCTCATCTGTTCATCTATACAATGTCATGTGTGCTTTTCTCCCTCTGAGGCCAAATTGTTCTTGTCATCCATACTAAAGTAATTGGTTACTCCCTGGCAGAGGTCAGGGAACAAGTTGAAGTATGCAATGTGAAGACAGAGATTACTAATTAAAGTAGTTAATGATTATTATATTTTCATTATTTTATATAATACACAATACATATATAGCATATAATGAACAATATATAAGAATGTATTAGGAAAGTGTGAGGAGAATGCAAGAAGGTCAAACTCAAAACTCACCCAAGAGATTGCTCAGCAGGGACAGTGGCTCATCCAATTTTCCAAGCTCCTTCATTTTATGGTAACTTACCCCCAAACTCTGCTCATGTCCCAAAATGTCAATACAATGATACTGAAAGTTAAAAAAAAAAAAAAAAATATGAGACTAATAGTTCTGTGTGAACTGGAGTTGCTAGAGAACTATTTCATTTTCAATAGACCAGGCTTTTTCAGATTAGAGAAATAATGTATACAGTTTTACTTGGCATTGAGAGACTGAAATTTATTCCACTGAGACAGAGAGTTAAGTGTCAATAACTGAAGAGAGGTTCTTAGCACCATTCATTCCCTTCTAGGGGCTATCAGCTGAACTTAGAGTCTATATTAGCACATCTACAATAAATGTGTCCCTGAAGAATGCACAAGCAAAGCACAAACCATAGAAAGAAGGTTGAACATCTATATTTAAATAGAATTCTGACATCCACCAAGCAAAAAAAAAAAGTTCTTGCAAGGTCATATGGGAACCCTGGGGATAAAGGAAAATGTCTTGCCAGGTCTGAGTTAGGCAACAGTTAGGAGGGAACATGTGTCTTCTTGTCCTGCTAAAAAGGGATGCCAATAGGTAACTTCTATCAAATTAAGTTAAAAAAAACTACAACACCTTGTTCAGTAATTAGCTTAAAGTAAGCATTAACTTGACCCTTTAGCAAGAACAAAACCCTAATACATAATATATCCCTTCCCGATACTGAAGGTCAATGAGAATTTTGCCATTAACCTCAAACAGGAAGAGAGTTCAGTCTCCTCCACTACTGCGCTTAAGCCAACTTTACCTTGACTCCCCTCACTAGGCCTTGTTTTAGCCAAGCTCCTGCCTGTCCACTTGTGCTGACACTCTGGTCTCAATGCCCCCCGATCTGGTTCTCTGCAGTGTCTGCTTTTGTGACCCCCTTTCTCTGCTGCCTGCCCGATTCCCATGAGCGATGCCCATCACCATGTTCCATCAGTCCTTTCTGCACTCTGAGCTGCCAGCTGCCAGCTTGGCAGGGGAAAGCAACAAATTGGCGTGACATTGTGGAATGACTCAGCTAGAACATTTCCTTTGGCTACCTGCAACTGCTGGATGCTAAAAGGGACCCAAACAAACATGCTGAAAATGCAGACCTGCAAGTCTCATTGGATGTGGGGTGTAATGGAGCATGGTGGCTTAGGGGCTCATAAATAACCCCTATACCACCTTCACCACCACATTTTGGTTCCACAACCCAGAAACCTATTAAAGATAAGTAATTATCACCACACCTCCCCAGGAAGCATTCTCCACAAAATGGCCCTCAGACAGATTAATGCTTCCTTTTTCTGCAATAAAGTCTTGATTTTCAATTTTTGGTACAATTAAGGAGCGCTGTAAAACATTTTTATTATCTTTTTGTTCAGACTAAAAGACAATTATTGCACTGTTTGTATATGCAGCAACCTATTCAAGTATTAGTCATTTTCCTTGTTATTAGCTTTTGCTTTAACTTGCATGATAAAGAATTATGGCCACATTTGTGATCCCATAGTGTTTGTTTTCATTTTTTATGGCATGGCAACACAAATGAAAAGAGACAGCTAATGGCCTGGGGAGGAGGACGTGTGGTCTCAACGGGAAGGCTGCAATGACAGCTATGAACACTCGTTAAAGAGGTAGGGTGAGAGGACATTGATTTTCCAAAGAAAAATACTTTTTTATCCTTCCAAAGATATCTTCCTGTAATTATCTGGTGCCGTGTTCATTCTATAAGTGTTAATTGGAACAAGTTTTCATTTGCACAGGTGGCAGCTCAGGATATCCTCTTGCACTGTAACGGCACCAAGTCACACAAAGAAGAGAATATGCAGCACAGCGTCTGCCCTTCACAGGACTGCAGCTTCGTGTACCAACAGCCAGAGGTGGACAAGCAGCAGACGAGACTATCACCAGGGTCCCAATTTGCTAAGGGCAGATTTGTGAACACACCAACCAGGGCTATGTCTATTCTAGTAAATGAAATGGACCAGGGACCGTTCTCCAGCCTGGAGGCCAACTGGCATAGCACAACTTTCATCCTTTTGGCTAAACTCTCTTATCTTCAAAAACAGAGTGGCTGCATTCAGCCTGTTTACTGGGCACTGTCCCTGGCTTGTGCTGTCTCCCCAGCCTTGCCTGAGCATTTTCTTGGAAAGCACTAGTTGCAGCAAGCCAAAGCTCTGCTAGGACTGGGATGACAACTTAACAGAGAAGCTGAGCACACACCCCTGCACGTGCCTATGGCCTGACACTGTTTATTTTACAGGTATAGGCATAACCATGGAAACTATTCTGAATATTTGTGCAGAAGAGGCTTGTGGATGAAGACTAAATCCAGCACTGTAGATTTGCAAAGTGAAATGCACTCACAGAGCTTTGTAAGAATTTGATGGATTGTAGCTGTAAAGGGCTGCTTAACTGTGAAAATGAGTAATTTCTGTGCTATCCTCTCATCAACACAGTTTTTAGAAATTATGTGTCCTTTTATGTACTGGGTAAGGGGAGATAATTGCTTAATGGTGACTTTAAGAAATTAAAATGTCTCTCAAGTAACAGTAAATGACAGCAGCCTTGCTTTTACCGCATCCCTCAGTGATAAGGACTGAACAGCCTCGTAGTTAGGAGTCAACATGTTGTAATTGCCATATTTCCACCCAGCCAGCATAAGCTTTTCCAAAACACTATGCCCATAGCCTCCTCACCGACACATCACCTATGCCCTCCCTTCCCTCCATTGGCCCTGCCAGCATGGCCAGGGGGATTATAGTGACAGGCTAACCTGAATTTTTGTGTGCCAGGAGTCACAGGACTTCCCTATTTCAAGTCCTGCAGGCAGAGCTGAACTAGAGCAAATCCTTGCAAAACCAGCCTTCACTGCAGATTTCCAGTGATAGAGAGTAGCTACGCACTCAGGTGCCAGCCTTGATACACTGCGTCTGATAACTAATCACAAATTGCTTAGATACTTTCTGCAGCTACTCATTAGTTTGACATGTTGTACCCAAGCATGCAATCTTTCTTAGCAATGCTTGGGAAACTGCAAATCTAATCAGATCAATTAGACTACAGGTTTATTTCCTGATTTCTGTTGGTCTTCCTCTCTAACCATTATTATCTTTGTCAGCATTCTCAGTACTTAACTTCACACACAAGATTTATGCAATTAGATGGACAATTTTAAGCATACATATCAATTGGTATGCTTATCCACAAATAGTTAAATAGGCCTAAATAATCTTGTGTGAAGAGTCTACGATTACCAAGTCTGCTCATGCTTACATGTGTAAGCTGACAGATGAACCATCAGTCATGCTTCGTAGTGAGGCATGTTTTTCTGGGGCTTTCTTTAATCCCCCCTTTTGGATCTTTGAACCCTCTTGCTGTCATACATTTTTTTGTTTGAACACTAACACCAGAACTACATTAATTCCAGAATCAAGATTGGCAGCCAACATCACAGTGCCACAGAATAATTTGGGAGGAGGGGCTCTAAACTAATCTAAAAGTAGGGTCTACACTGAATTCAGATCAGGCTGCTCAGACATTTATCCTGCTGGGAACTGAAAACCTCCAAGGACATCTTACAATCTCTCTGGACTGTTACCATGTTGAAAAAAAATTTCCTTCTCTCAGTATGTCCCCATTCTAAATTTTGCCCATTCTCTGTCATCCCCCCACCTGCACCACTGCAAAAATAGCATAAGATAGGATAGGATACAGTAGAATACAATATAAAAGAAATTTCAGTTGGAAAAGACCTACAATGATCATCTAATCCCTGACCTCTTCAAGGCTGACCAAAAGTGAAAGCAAGTTGTTGAGGTCATTGTCCAAATGCCTCTTAAACACTGACAGGCTTGGGGTATCGATCACCTCTCTAGGAAGCCTGTTCAAGTGTTTGACCACCTTCTCAGTAAAGAAATGCTTCCTAATGTCCAGTCTAAGCCTCCCCTGACACAGCTTTGAACCATTCCCACACATCCTGTCACTGGATACCAGGGAGAAGAGATCAGCAGCCAAAAAGCTAAACTTCATCTCCTCGATGACCTCCTGGTAGGCAATGGGGGCTGCTGTTAGGTCCCCTTGAAGCTGTCTCTGCTCCGGGCTGAATAAGCCCAGCTCCCCAGCCTCACAGGTCAAGTACTCCGTCCACCACCATACTGGTGGCCCCCTTAACTCACTCATTTACTGATGTCTTTCTACATCAGAGGGGGCAAAACTGGACGCAACATTCCAGATGCAATCTAACGAATGTCAAGTAAAGGGAAACAAACGCTTCCCTGGATGTCCTGGCTCTGCCCTTGTTCCTACAGCCCAGGGGGATGTTGACCTATTTGCTACCAGTGTCCCTGCAGTCCCATGCTCAGCTCTGGTGCCCACCAGGATTGCCAGGGCCTTTCCTGCAGAGCTACTCCCCAGGCAGGCAGTGCCCAGCCTGTGCTGTTGCAGAGGCTTATACTTCCCCGCGGCAGGAGTTGGCATTTCTTCTTGCAGAGTTTCAGGAGGCTCTTGTCAGCCCATATCTCTAGCCTAAGTCCCCTGAGTAGTGACCCTGCCTGCAAACATTGCCATTTCCCTAATTTGCTATCACCCATAAAGCTGATGCAGATATCATCTGCCTCCTCTTCCAGACCACTGACACACAGAATAAACAGGATAGGTCACAGTACAGACCCCCAAGGAAGTCCACATGCTACTCCCCCCACGCTGAGTACAAGCCATTAATTACTGAGCCTGATGGCCCAGTCAGTCACTTTCCTCAATCTTGTAGCCCACCCAGCCAGCCCATAACATCCCAACTTGGATACAAGGAAGTTTTCAGAGACAATGTCAAAAGCCTTGCTAAACTCAAGGTAGATATCATCATCTCTCCCTCTCATCAGCAATTCTGGGCTTTTATCCTTCTAAGAATCAAAATATTCCCTTCAGCCACAGCATGTTTAGCATCCCATATTCTCTCAGAGTTCTTGCTTTGGGACTAGATTTCCTCCTCAGCCTGTAGCCATGTCATTATTTGATCCTTTGTATAACCTTAATAACTTAACTTAATCTTTATCTTGGCCATGTTTAAAATGCGCATTGCTGGCTGGAACCCAGCTCGTTGAAATATCAAGACCGCTGTGTTTCTGTGACCTACTCTCATATTATTTCTGGCATGTTATGTAGTATTTATTATGGAGCTGCCAATCAGACAAAGAAAAGGACACGTTCACTTTTTTGTTATTGCTATCATGTGCTCTGGATAATGCAGCCTTTGCGAGAATCACCAGGAGGTACATTTTAATGAGGTTTTGCTTTAGTTTATCCAGAGGCACATCAGTAGCACCACTGAACCTGAAGACAACACAGATTGGAGACTTTCTACTAAGTATGTAGTTAATTCTTTCTGTTAACAGTCTTTCTGCTGGCAGTAGTATCTATTCATGTCTTTTTTACCTTGTGCTCTACCTAAAAGTTATGATCTGTGTGAGCCTGCTTCTCTCCCACTCCTGCAGTTTTGTCCGGTTTGCTCTGTTCAGTGTGAAGCCAGAAGAGGAGACACTTCCCTTGACTGCCAAAGCAGTAGAGGGAGATTCTGTCTAAAGGAAATATTTATAGGCAGGATGCTAAAGACGACTTCTCTCTTGGGTTCCTTGCCTCATTTGCAAGTTTACCATATGATTTTTATTTTTTTTAATATTGTTGACACTGAGTAATGATAGCAGTAACTTTTCCATCCCAAACAAAATTCCCAGTGAAACGCGTGAGCTGCTAAGACAGAATTCATCACTCTCCAGACTTGGATCTTAGGTCAAGAAATGCCACTTAATAATCTCTTACATCAAATCTAATGAGAAAGTCAGGAATATGCCTTAAGGAAAAGTGTAATTTAAAGAGCAGAACCTGTACTTGTTCATGTGAATCACATTTATAATGCGCAAGAAAAAAAATCATCTGTTTCATTTCCCATGAATGTCTTTACCTTTGGCTTTCTGAGATTTCTTTTTGTACTGGTTTTTGCTGGGATAGAGTTAATTTTCTTCATAGTAGCTGGTATAGGGCTATGTTTTGGATCTGTGCTGAAAACAGTGTTGATAACACAGGGATGTTTTCATTACTGCTGAGCAGTGCTTACACAGAGTCAAGGCCTTTTCTGCTCCTCACCCCACCCCACCAGCGAGCAGGCTGGGGGTGCACAAGAAGCTGGGAAGGGACATAGCTGGGACAGCTGACCCCAACTGACCAAAGGGATATCCCACACCATATGGCATCATGCTCAGCATATAAATCTGAGGGAAGAAGGAGGAAGGGGGGGACATTTGGAGTGATGCCATTTGTCTCCCCAGGTAACCATTGCACATGATGGAGCCCTGCTTTCCTGGAGATGGCTGAACACCTGCCTGCCGATGGGAAGTAGTGGATGAATTCCTTGTTTTGCTTCGCATGTGTGCGCAGCTTTTGCTTTACTTATTAAACTGTCTTTATCTCAACCCATGAGTTTTCACACTTCTGCCCTTCCCGTTCTCTCCCCCATCCCACCAGTGGGGACTGAGTGAGCTGGGTGGGGGTTAGCTGCCCGCCAGGGTTAAACCATGACACTTTTCAGTGATTTCAATCCTACATTCCAGTCTACTGTTTTCCCCAAATCCCACTAAGGACATTTGTGTCTGGAACAAAATAATGAATTTTTATTTTCCCACTATGGCACCACAGGGGCAGAGGAACTCCTCCTTTCCCTCTCACCAAAATAAAATAAAATAACACCAGAGAAAGATGAGCACAGAATTGTTTCCAATACAAAAATATGTCTGAACTTTCCCCATTTTCACACAAAATGTCTGAGTGAACAGCTTCACTAATTTAATTCCCATTTGCTTTGCTGTAATATACCTTTTGTAAAGGTTAGAAGTCCATCTGCTTATTCTTCCATCAGAGACTCGGCACAGTTCCAGCTGCAGATGTGGCAGCTCCAGCGCAAAATGAGCAACAGCTTAAACAGTCTCATTTCCAGCCCAAAATGTGAAAGCTTTTTCTCTTGAAGGAAAAATTATCTATCCCAAGTCAGTATTTTGTTAACAGGTCCATAACGATTGGACTTGATGATCTTAAAGGTCTTTTCCAACCCAAACGATTCTATGATTCCATGATTCTATAAATAAGAACACTAAACAGGGCAGGCCTGTCAGAAATGGGACAAAAATGTGATTCTGGGAGCCTTGATGGACAGATCTCCTGCTCTCAGTAACTCCCAGTATCACATTTCTTCACCTCTCATTCCAGAGAAATTTTGAACATAAACCAGACTAAACTTCAGACGTGAAGGGTGACCTCAGCAGTTGTGTGTCAGTAGGAGTTGGTTTTAGTCATATCTTGCAGAGCAAAAAAGCAACCCTCACAATCTCCATTCCCATTCTTGGGAGGGGCAAAATCCCATTGTACTGAAATCAGATCGTTAACAGATTGTTTCAGTGAACGATGATGTCATTCATAGGACTATAATGTGTGTACGTGCTCAATCTGCTCGTGCAGTCAAGCAATTTGGATTTTGTTTGTAGTTGTGCTTTGGAAACCACTGGTGCTGGAGGAAGGAAGGAACCAAGCTGTGCAAGGTGCTGAGCACAGCTCTGATCTCTCCGAAGCTTTGTTCTCATTTCAGTGGAACTCCATCAACACCAACATCTCGGCCACCCTGTATGCCATGAAGATGCAGCTGACGTCTCATGTCTGAGCTGCGTACCTAAGGTGCTGACCTCCTTTGAGATGATGTGAATTAGGAAATAGCTGTTGCAGTCAGTATAGCTTCACTGATATAAAACCTAAGTCACTAGGATCCCAGAGTACAGAGAGAAGACTTTACAGCCGTAATGACGTCCATAAAAGCCCACTGGCCCCATTGCATTCGCCCTCTACGACAAGACAGGAATATGTTTTTACCTTCCATCTCTCTCCCATCTCTGCCAAGCAAGCAGCACAAATGCAAAAGTCTTTTAGGGTGAATGCAGAGTCCTGTGTAGTGCTGTCTCTGCAAAGAAACATGGTGCAGGGCAGCAGAACAGGAACCAAACAAATTGCATGGGGAGAACTAGAAGGGACATCTGGCATCCCTGTGATGTCCTGTTGCAACAAGCTCTCCTGGAGGGTAACACCAATACAGCAGCACTCTGCAGCGTAGTCTTCACAGCTCCCATTCTGAGCAGGATCAAAACACCTGCACTTACCTCAGAGAAAGCTGGAAAAAGTGGCATGCGCTCCAAAATGGTGTACAAATCCAGAGTACTGAATAAAGCAGTCTAGGAAATATTTAGGAAATATTAAGGAAAGCGGTTTCACCTGGACTTAGGCCTTTCCCTCCAGGCAGTATTCACAGTCCTCACTTCTTCTGTTTGTGTTGTGCATGCTGGTTTCTCGCCTCCAGCTATGAATCTGCTTTGTGAAAGTCTCCTTCCCTCCAAAGCTCCACTTACAGCTCTTTTTCAGACTAGCAACTAAAGCTTCTTCTTGGCCTGCACTCTCAAAGAGAAAATGACTACTAAGATGTTTCCCAGGATAGTTTTTAAGATCATTCTGGTCTTCCACATCTACCTCTACCTTCACCAAGTACAAGGTCCTGCACCTGTGTCGGGGCAACCCCCAGTATCAATACAGGCTGGGGGATGAATGGATTGAGAGCAGCCCTGCAGAGAAGGACTTGGGGGTACTGGTGGATGAAAAGCTGGACATGAGCTGGCAATGCGTGCTCACAGCCCAGAAGGCCAACCGTATCCTGGGAAGCATCAAAAGAAGTGTGGCCAGCAGGTTGTGGGAGGTGATTCTGTCCCTCTACTCTGCTCTGGTGAGACCCTACCTGGGGTCCAGCTGCATCCAGCTCTGGAGCCCTCAACACAGGAAAGGCATGGACCTGTTGGAGCGGGTCCAGAGGAGGGCCACAAAAATGATCAGAGGGATGGAGCACCTCTGCTCTGAAGAAAGGTTGAGACAGTTGGGGTTGTTCAGTCTGGAGAAGAGATGGCTCCAGGGACACCTTATTGCAGCCTTTTGATACTTAAAGGGGGCTTATAAGAAAGATCATAGAATCATAGAATGCTTTGTGTTGGAAGGGACTGTTAGAGGTCATCTAGTCTAACCCCCCTGCAGTGAGCAGGGACATCTTTAACTAGATCAGGGTGCTCAGAGAGATAGGGACAGACTTTTTAGCAGGGCCTTAGGACAAGGGGTAATGGTTTTAAACTGAAAGAGAGCAAATTTAGATTGGACGTAAGGAAGAAATTTGTTATGATGAGGGTAGTGAGACACTGGAACAGGTTGCCCAGAGAGGTAGTGGAGGCCCCATCCCTGGAAACTCAGGTTGGACAGGGCTCTGAACAACATGATCTGATTGAAGATGTCCCTGCTCATTGCAGGGGGGTTGGACTAGATGGCCTTTAAAGGTCCCTTCCAAACCAAATTATTCTGTGATTCTGTGATGATTCATCTCTCATTCATCTGGAAAGCATTAACCCCCACTGCTAACCATCTAGAGGTTTGGCTGTGTTCCTAAGGCCAGTTCCGGAGAACCAGCCCTTATGCACAACTTTCTCAGAAGCTGTCACCTGCCCTTTTCTGGTCAATCTAGGCTGCTTAAAAGCAAAAGCCCTGTACTTCTCCTCCTGAACAGCACCTCCTTATGTATGGAAATCACTCAGCTCCTCCACAGCAGGAAGTGACCCAAATATCCCCTTTGCAGAGACTATCAGAGGTTTCAGCTCTGTGAACTGGCTTTATTGGCCACTGAGGGTTTTATATACCTTCAACACAGTATATTTTTTATCCTTTTATAGCCTGTTATAAATAAGACAACGGTCACTTTCTATTGTTTCTAAAATGGCTTCCTGTCTTGTTAAAGGTCAGGGAACAAATGCACTTGCACAACTTGTAGCTTCTTGAGAAGCATTGGTAAGGCAGGACAGGAATACCTGAGCAGACACTGCTTGAGCCCTACCTTGAATAGAAAAAAGGGTTTAATTCTGGCAGCATACACAAGCATCACTTTTCAAATATAAAAATCCTCCCACTAGATATTGAAAATTGGGCAAGGGCCAGCGGTGTTAAACAGAAGGCAGCACCTGTTCTGCTCTCAGAGAAGGGCTGATTTGGAAGAAGTGTAGCACAGTCCTGATAAATCTCTTTTGGTTCTGGAGGTCCAATATGTCAGCAGCATGAGAGGGGGAGAGAAGGAGAAACAGAAGCAAAAAAAGCCACTAGGATATTGTGGTCAGGATCATGCAGCTGAAGATCAGACATTCAATCTGGAAATGGTAATAGAGAAGAAAAGCAAGGGAGCGCAGCGAGATGCTATGGGCTATTAGAGATAATAGAAAAAAGTCTTTTGACAGAGCAGGGGGACTTATATAAACTGTAGATTAAAGCCCACCTTGCTGCACCAGAGAGATGGAGCTGGTTAACCTGATGTATGCTCCTGCTGTAACAGGCACAACTGACAGACTAGAAGTCAGGAAGAGAGTTTGACTGGGCAGCAACATTAAAGTTCTTCACTTTCCTTGCTGAAACATTACTGGAAATTAATATTATAGATATAAACATGCAGAAAAAAAATATTTTCGTATCAGATGCATTAGTGACTTTTTTTCTTGAAGACAATCCTTACCTACAAAGAAATAAACAGTTAACAACAACAAGGGGAAAAAAGCATGCTTCTGGTTATGTATTTGACACATACTAAAACTATAAGACAATAGAGGAAAGAGAGCTGAGCTGAAAGAGAAAGTCAAATGTGTTCTGAGCACTTTCTGGGGTCCAAAGTGAAGAAGAGCAGAGGCTAGCATAGAAAATAAATGGGCTTTTTCAGAGTAAAGGTGGAAGGCAGGAAGTAACCTGGTGGAGAAGTTTGAGACCAGCATTGTTACTGAAGTTTTCCTATAGGAAAGACCAGACAGATACAGAGATCTAGATGAACATATGCATGTCAAAGCAAGAATAACACCCTCTGAAGTAACGAAGCAGATACGTTCACACTTCAACAGTGTCAAGAAACAATCTCCAGGCACACACTCCTCTCATATCAGGCTATCTTAAGGATTATGTTTCATCTTCCCCCAAAAATGTGGTGTCACCAAAGCAGAAGATGAAGGAAGAAGACAGAAGCAGAAGGACCCAATGGGTCCTGGATTTCTAGACAGGCAGGTCCCCCCAGTGAGTCCTAGGTGAGACTGCATCTTCTTTCCTTTGACTGTCATTTCACTATTTTATCATCACTTTTCCCTCCATCTTCTCTTACTCACAGTGCTATTTTGAAAGAGACACAGCTTGAAAACATACCATTTTTGTGGGGTTTTTTTTCCATGTTTCCTTATGTGTCCATACAATCGTATTGTTCCCTTCTGTACCTTCTTCATCCCTTCAGAGGTTTCCAGGACAGTCCTGAGAGATGCTGTTGGGCTGCCCTATGCAATGATCTTCATTTCCAGACTGCTGAAGGGAAACAAACATCATCTTTAGTGTGTTTTCTGTGACTTCAGAATACGCTGTAAAACAGAAAAGTTCAATAAACCCCATTTAGGAAAGTAGGAGACGTAGAGCACAAGTCTGTCCTTAGGTCTACAAGAGCCCTCAGGATTTTATGACCCACTGAAAATGAAAACAAAGCCTTTTTTTGGATATGGGATTGCCAGTCTTTCCCTGCTTACCTCAGGGGAAGTTTGTGTCAGAATACGAATCTGAGCCCACTCTCCCCGAGACCTGTCTCTCCCTGGACCACTGCCCTTTAGCGACTTACCCTGTTCAGCACAAGGAAGAGGTTTGCATCTACATGGCCATTCATCCCCCTGCCTTACCTGTGCTCTGGCAGATAAAAATGAAACGTTTAGCAGCAGACACAGTATTAATTTAGACATGGCTGGGATTTATTCTAAAACAGAACTACCTCTTTGTTAAACATCACTTTGAAATCCTCGGTCTTTTTTTTTGCTGTAAGTTTTACCAATCATATGCATTTTTAACAACTAAAAATCACAGTCTTTTTTAGCACATATAATTTAGGCAGCATGAGATCACTTTGTTTTAACCAAAGACCCCACTCAGATTATTACAGGATACACCAGGTTTCAGATAAATCCAATTTAAACTAGTCAAGCTTAAAAAAAATCCTAACACCAACTGTCAGATTTGTTAACAGTAATTTTTCCCTGTATTATTCAGGATATAATTCAATAAAAACTGTATAAAGCCAAAATATGATAGCTAGGGTGATGCAACAGTTTTTTATCACCTAAGCATACACCATACTTAAATGCAAACAATTTTCTGTAGAAAAACTTCATTTTTTAGGGTAGTTATAAGTCTCTAGGCTTTCATTCAGAATGAGTGTTAGGGACCATATCACAGTAAATACCTGAATAAATAAGCACAACTAGCACTGAAATATGAATATTATTCAGTCCAATTTCCTTTGATTTTGACATAACCAATTTTGAAAGTCACAAAGTAGATCACGGTGGTGTGTCACCTGATTGCATCTAATATAAATCTAGATAAAAGGTTGTATCATTTTTAATATATCAACTTACTTAGAATGCTTTTTGGCTGCTGACACATCAGCTAGATTGCAGTGATCAATAAAAGCAAAGAAAATGCTGAGATATTAGAATCTCTATAATTCCCCTGGACAATTTTTCACACAGTACTTAGTACCTGAGTTTTATGTCTAAACTTGCCAAGCTAAAAATGTAATTCATATGATAATGAAATGTCAAATAAGTCTTGAGCTAGAGATCTAGACATTTAAAGTATCTGATTACATTAGGAAGCCACTTCTTAAAGATATAAGGAATGATCAGATGCTCTACTCATCTTCTGTCAGCATTCAGATAGAATTGTATTTGTTTTATTAGAATTTAGCTTCCTCCTAATAAATCACACTCCAAGAGCACTAACATCTAATTACTGATTTACGCTTATATAGTATATTATCCCGTAATGAAGATGAAGCCTATTAGAACAGACAGTTCACTGCGAGTTCAGGTGCTGAAGAACAATGGTGGGATGCCTGGAAGGAGGAAAAAAATCCTGGTTTGCAGATGTTAAGCTTGTTGATTTGGTGTCCTGCAAGAAGTGGACCAATTTGTATCAGGCAATTTCTCTAATACACCCCTGTTTTTATCCTGGAACCTGCCTGGAATGTGAACTGTGTTATAACTATCACGTATTGCCAGAGGGAAAATTGGGCCCTGTGTACATCAGGGTGGTAAACCAAAACAAAAAGACACATCTTTACCCCACTAGATACAGGAAACACCTCATCAAATTTTATTCCAACTTAAGCAATTTAATTATAATTTTTATAGACAATGGAGCAAAAAAAGGAAGGAGTAGTTTTGTTCAAAATAAAAAAGGTGCTGGTACAGCATGCAACCTCACAATGCTTTGGTTTCCAGAACAGAATGCATAAAACATTTCACAACACCTATGCAGCAGCTACGAGAATTTAGCATTGTGACAAATACTGCCACAAAAACATAAGTTCAGTGACAACTACAGCAATGGAAAGAACCATTGGCACATCCAGGGAATCGTAACCAGATACTTGCAGCTTATGGGACTTCCTTCAGCTAGTAATAGTGAGAATGATAACATAAACTGAGATATACGTTCAACCCAAAGAAGCTGAAACTGTAGGAAAAGGAAAGCCTTATACGTAAGTATGCCTGTGTGGGAACCTGCTTAGACTTCCACCTTACTGCTGGAAGGTATAGGAATTACTAAGCTGACTTTGCATTGCTTTGCATTGACACCCGAGCCTGTAGCCAGGGTGGAACTGATGGGTCCTAAATGGAAACAAATTCAGAATATTCCTGGCAATTAAATGGACATCTTGTAGCATCACATCCAGTAGTTTCACTGGATGTTGTCCAATACACATTTATTTGAATTCCTGCAAGTTGACATCACTCTTGTAATCACAGAGTCCTTTTAATGCCAAAGTCCCAAAATATTTCAGAGAAATAGCTGATGAGCAATTACGATGCCTAAGATCAGGGGCTCTGCTGCAGTGCTATGTGCTGGCGTCATAACCTGTGATACTATGCATCTTCTTTTTTCTTGTTTTTATAGTTGCAACTAAGCAATCACATGAGGTCATTTGATTCATTAGCTACATTCTTCCAACAAGAGGAATGTTCAAAGTAGAGCCCCAGATTTTAGCCAGTCACCTTCTGTTATGTTGGTCAGACTCTGGTGCCTTCATGGGATGGTGCCATTGCAAGTCCTACACAGCACTTGAGAAAACGCATCTCTTCCTACAACTCTCTTCCTAACTGAAAAACACACAAACCTTCCTGTGTCCAAAAGCCAACTGAATTATGCATAGCATAATGCCTTTTCTTAGGCTAAAATATTTTCACTGCAAACACATAGATTATGATAGCAATGCTGACCACATAAGTGGTCATCTAATTTTAGTATCAACAAACCAGTGTGGACGTTATGAAATTAACTGACCACTCTTCCGCTTTGTTTATTAACTGGTTTTGCTAACAGTCATGACAGAGAAAGAATGGTTTTGCTTTTCATATCAAAATAGAGTTTGCATTGCTGCTAGTGAGAAAAGTCATTCTTTCACCTGGAAGGAAGTTTGACCAGATAACCACTAAAACACAAGAAACAGAAAGATCTGAACAGCTTAAATCTTCCAGAGTAATTAGGATTCTTTCATTTAGAGAACTCATTGTTTGTCTCTAGCAAACAGAGGAATTATTGATCCTTCATTCACTTTTCAGCTAATTAGATATCATTACTCAGCTTCTTACTAATATGATACTCTTTCTTCTGGATTCACTGTACGTCCACCCTAATTAGCACTGGCACAGAAAAGCACAGCAACAATCAACACTCCCACTAAGAAATGTTCAGCCCAGCTTGGTGGAAGATAAGCATCTCCCTGGCACGTCCTGTAAGATTTCCAGACCTCCTTGTTGCTGCAAAGTGTTTGACATTACAGAAATTGGCTCACACTCCATGTTCTATCAGGACATGCTCTCATCAGGGTTAATACCACAGAGACGTGAAAGACAAAAAAAAAAAAAAAGCAAGTCTTGATTATTGCACCTTGTTCCAATTGTGTATGGATCAAAGGGGATAAACATGCAGGCTGTAACACCATTTGCTCACAAGCAGTATAAACACTACTGATGCGGCACCGTCTGATCTGCAGCGTTCCATCTGCCAGCTGCAAGAACGAAAAAGGGAGAGCAATTAAGAATATTAATCAGGGCTTGAAGTGCTGCATGATTCATGATTCACGTGAAGAAAGACCAAGATATATCAAAAGATAATGTGTTTATTTAAAATAAAATAGAAGCATGATTTCTTTAGTCCTGCATATTTAATGCACTACATTTTTTTTCCCTGACTGCACTGAACTTTCCACCAAATCTCTTGCACTTACTTTGAATAGTCAAGCACTTAGCTCAGTCTATCTCAGTCTAATTCAAGCTTCTGATTACTGATTATTTAGAAGCACTGAGTTAACATTAAAGTATCAGCAGTTAGATTATTTCCTTGGCGATCTTCATTCTGGTATTTAATAATGTCATTTCATCCATTCCAATTAGACTTTTCTGCTAACAAAAAAAAAAAAAAAGCAAAAGTTTCTTTTAGATTTCTCAGTAAACATACAGAGTATAACAGAGAATTTGATCCTTGCTGTGCAATTATTTTGGAATATTAGCAAAACAACTCTACGAGTTTTATGGAGAAAGATATCTTTTCTGCATGGCGAAAGTATTTCTATACAGAATTTTAGCTTCTGCTGAGGAGCTATCTCCCCGTGGATAAGTGAAGATATTTAAAGATATTTAAACTGCCTAAAGATGCAGATTGGTGCCTACTGGAATTTCATGTCTCCATAAGACCTATACACGAGCAGAAATCACAGTCTAAAATCTAAGGAAATAAAACATCTATTCAGAAATCCACCCAAGAAAACTAGTCTTTTGTGTGTACAAAAGCCGCAGAAGCAATCTAATACCATGTAGACAATCCTTTTTACTGCCACTCACCAAGTTACGTGGCCTTCTTACTGTGACGGGCACTTGGGACACAACAGGCACTGCCAAAGCACGGCTCTTCTGCACACGTGGACCCCGTCTCTAAGCTGAGGAAAAGAGAGGTTCAGTGTAATCTGTCGTGGACGGCAGTTTGTCTCCAGGCCAGCACAACCCCTCATGCACATCAGGGAATCCGAGAAGCCCCCACTGTGGAGACCGACCCCTGGACACTCATGGAGGTTATTTACCATGCCTCAGTAAGTTGTCGTACATAAAAAGCTGCTGTATCCAAAGATGGGGAAGTGAAAGGTAGCCCAAACTCACTGGGGTATTTATTGCAGCTATTGCAGCAGTTGCAAACATTTCAAAATTAAGATCTGATTCCTGAGTTGAAGGTCTACAGTATTTTGATTCAGTCTCTTCTCCAGAAATAAACAAGACTCAAGATGTTAAAGCATCAGGTATTTAAAGATGTCTGTCTGGAGCATAAAAATGACAAAAAATAATTTATGCATTTATAAGGTGGGGTTTGTGTTGGGTCTTTTCCCTGAATTTTAGGTCACGCAACAGCTTGCAGCTGTCAAGACAAATTAAGACAATGTTGTATGCAATTTTCACATTAAAAAATTATTTTCTAGCTTTGAAGAAGGCAAAAAGGAGCATTTATGAAGTTAAAGAACCTCAGAGAGAGGCCTTTTAAAAAGATTAACCTGTTAGGAAATGATGATATGCTATCAAGCTCTGCAGTAGAAGCTTGATAACCTCAGGCTGCCTTTGAAGCCATCCAAACAGGGGCTTTAGATGATTTGGAACCATTTAAAGAAGGTCTGCATGCCGTCTTTTGCAATAAAATAAGGACCTTAGCACTTGATGTCCTCTGTCATTAAAGGCTGAAGTATAACATTAAGCAGGTTGAAACCAGATGGCACGCTAAAATTGAATATGTAGGTGAAAAAAAAAAGCAGGGATATCTGGAGAAAAGCACATAGAAATACAGCTTTTTGTGTGCAGTCAATATGCCAGGGGGAAAATGATACAGAGGGCACAGCATGCACCTGTATGTGCCATCTTAACAAACAATCAAAGCTATTTGCAAGAATGCATGAAGTTTAATACTACAAAATGCAAGGGACAGGCTGGATATGCTGACTGCCTTATTCAAGTTTTCCTCTTAGGAAGGGTTGAGCACCTGGATGGCCTGTTCTTTGCCCAAAGAAAGGAAACCTATGTCAGAGATGTGTTTCTTTTTTTGCTGAATTACACATATAAGGAACAAACCTTTGGGAAAGTTCAATAAAGATTGAACAACCAGCAAAGTTGATGCTAAAATTCCTCTGTGTTGGGGCTCTCTGAAAACAAATCTTTGTTTTTAAATTCTCTGGTCACATTTTGTTTGCTGCACTTCCCATCATTGCCTTTCTCACAGCCTCCAACCTAGGTCTGCATTAACCCCTTCCTCAAGCACGGTAAAAGACCTCAAAAGTTAAATCATCTTGTGAGCTCAATGAGAAGTTGCATCCAACCGGGTGTTGCTTATCTTCTGCCCTTCAACAGACAGAAACGTCCCTCCCCAACACCAGTAGTGTGCAGAGGTAGCGCTGCACATTGCAGTCATAGGGCTGACCATACTGAAGTGAAAATCCTGACCAAGTAACTATTTAGAACAAACTTCTGTTCTGAAATACTTTGGGGTCACCTCAGAGAAACATCACTCTCTGTCCCACAGAGTGGTCATCTGGGGTTGAGGGCACAGGACTGAGGCTGAGGAGACAATTTCTTTCTATGGAACATGGGCTAGAGCAGGTAATCCAGAACAGCTTGTACTATGCAAAATCGTGAGGAGCCTGTCTGCCATATAAATTTAGACAGCAAGTTCTCTAGTTCAGAAAGTCCCACACAATATACAGTACTTTCCACAGTGAAATCTCCATTTCTACACACATATATATGCACACAGAGTAACTCTGGGATAACGCAGTAACTGAAAGCAAAATCCGCCTTAATTGTTGAGCACAGAAGAATGGCAACAAACTCCCATTTAGGAATTCAATCTCAGTAGGTATTTATGTTTTGAATGCCTTTATTTTCTTTTATTTTTTCCTATGACTGTTTTGGGTTTTCCTCTTAAGCAGGTCGGAGAAGTACAAGCGGATATAGATCTAACAAGCTTCGATTAGAGGAGAATGTCCTGACTTCCCTGCTGCAGACAGGCGCCTTAATGGTAGTTTGAGATAGAAAGGATTTCTTATGCCATTATCAAGATCTTTTCTGGCAGCAGCTTTCATAGCGCTGTCAGATTAGAGTCCCCCTCATTAACTGTCAACGACTATCTGCTTTTCAATGGGAGAGAGGACAAGGAGGGAATAATAATCCTCATATACACTGGATGGCCTCTAGGAGAGAAATGTCACTTAATGACATTTGTACAGCAGGTAACACCAGGTGAAATAAAGGGCAGGAGGGATTTTTTTTTCTTTTATTTTCCTCCCCTCCAGAACTTCTAGAAGCAATGTTTGTTACCGTTCTCTCTCAAATTGGCTTTGCAGGTGACTTGGAGGTTTTATGTCAGAAATTACTCACAGATCACTGAAGGGATAACAGAGCCCCTTTTGCAGTCCCAAGCGCACTAGAATATCTTCCTTTGCACTTTGTGACCGACAGCAGCTTCCTTTCATCCTCGGGCAATGGACAAATTAAAAGACAATCCTGGTCCCTGTGTTTTCCCTCTGACTACTGTGCACAGGCTCGCTCTCAGCTGTCTCAGACTGTGCTATTACCGCACCTCAGCTACTTTTCTCTAGATGAAGGGGGGAAAAGGTCTAAAGGTTTTTTCTTTTTCAGGAGACTTTTTCCTTTCCCTTTCCTTTCCCTCCTTCTGAGCCCTAGCTGGCAAACCTTTGAACTTAGTGTATCCTTTGTATCCTGGCAGAAGCACAAGCTACCCCCAGTCATCCAGGAACAGAGCTGATTTGGTGTGTCCTCCTTCCAGGTTTTATTTCCACCATAGAATTCTTGTGTTCCTCTGCCTCAGAAAATACCTAGAAATATCAAATTAAAATTTAAAGATAGTTAGAAAAGATCAGGAGGAAATTTTATAGGCACTACATCTGTAAAACAGTGCACAGACAGCATTTATCCTTGATCATTTCTATGATCTTATCTCTTAGGATAGCTGAAAAGGCTTAGAGATTTCCACCTTCCCTCCCCATTCAGTGCATGGACAGCCCAGTTATTCATGAAAGAGGTATGCAAAGGCCACAGCCATCATCATGGCTTCCTAAAATCACTGATTTTACCCAGCCTTGCAGTAGAGACAGAGCGGATAGCTGGGGAGGATAGCTGCAGCAGTCAAAGTCTCAAGAGAAGTCACCGCCTTCCTAACTCAGAGCTTAAGGAGGTTCCAGCAAAAGATTCAAGGAATAAAGTTAGACAAATGATCTTCTTCAGTGGCAAATTCTGTGCTGCATCTTTCTTCATAGGTCTTGTCAGTAAAGCAACTGGTAATATGCCTCATGTGGTCTGAAAAAGCCTTGTTATTTCGTACATGGAGTCCAACTGTCATATGGGTAGGAGCTTTTTGCTTTGTCTGTATTCAGAGACTTGTAGTATGCTTTGCAAAAACAGATGTTGCTAGATTTCTTGACAAGCCAGGCCTTAAATGTAAGCTCTTTTAGTCAACAGTCACAAGATGATAGGAAATATATTTTTCTCCTTTTTCTTTTCTTATCTTGGACAGCATTTGTTCTTTTTCCTCAGCAGTGCTGTCTGAAGCATCTTGTTCAGTCCTTGGTTTGGTCTCCACATGAAATCTTCCCAAGACTGACATGCTCCCAAATCACAGCAGAAATCATCTGTGTCCTTGCAAGAGCAGAGAGAACATGAGCCACGTTGTTGGTATTTCTTATAATTAACTTCACACTCTTCCTTGGCTCCCTTTGTAGATGCATGTGAGTCTAGGCTATGCTATAGGAAGCCTAACCATGGCTACCTAATGATTTAGGAGGTAAATCTGTCATGAAAATTTGCAAGTTTGCAGAAAATTTCTTAAATGACTGGAAAACATACTTGTAGTAAGGGAAGGAAAAAAAAAAACAAACCACAACAATATCTTCAGTCTTAGATTATATGAGAAAATAGCCTAATGGACCTCAAACTAAAAGAAAAAAAAAAGGAAAAGAAAATACAGATCAAGTCACATGAAATGTTCAGCTTGCAGCTCACTACCTTGCAAATTACGCACATGTTATATTGCAGTGTGCTCAAAGAAAGGGAGAGAAACAACAGGAATTCCAACAGACAACCAAGAACCTTGGCTACAAAAGCCAAAGACAATATTGGATGTGCTTGGGGATATTTCCAAAGCTGTTGGTTATCACATCACACTCCTGGTGTTGGACCAACCTAAGCACCTTGGGGAGATAGCTGTGAACACAGGGATTAAAGACAGCCATGGAGATGGTTCATCCACAAAGGACCAAGCAAGCCCACCATGGTGGCTGGTCCCGGACAGTAAAGGCAATAGCTTACCTGAGGATTTTGCCAAAAGTACGAACTGAGTGCATGTGAGCAGTCTGGCAGCTTGTCGGCTGAAACAAAGAGAGCTGACCTTGGAATTAATCCAATATAGAAATAGCAATCATCAGGGTTTTCAGTTAGTTCTGTGTATCTGTTTCTAATAACCCCATTGTTAACACTGTTGTAACACATTCCTGCCATGCTTGTGCTTCCATATTTCTCTATTGTTGAAAGCAATTGCCCATTAACTGGCAAACAACAAAGCATTACATTCCTCCTCCTGTCTTTGAAAACAGTCTTGTGCCTTTCTCTAAAACTTTACACATAAGTTTCATGAGTACCACAAAGGAAGGGAACTTCTTTCTCACTGAGCAGCATGAGCCCGGGTAGGTGACACCAGGCGTCACTTGGAAAGAGATGTTTTCTGGTGACAAGTATTAGCCAGTGATGGGCAAAAGGAAAACAGAAGCTTTGTGGAACCTAAAGGGCCTCCTGCAAGTTTGTAACAGTTATCTGAATCATCATTTTTCTTCGCTTCAGCTGGAGGGAGAATGTGATCTATTAATATTAATATACTATCCTTGATGGTGGCAAGACCAGCCCCCGGTAATGCACACAGGCAGTAAGAGGCACTCACTTGGACAGCATTTATATACTACAGCGTGGGAAATGATGCTCTGGACCATAAATAGACTCTTAATTGCCATAAGTGCACAGCCTGAAGGGGTGTGAGGGAAAATTCCTTGAACTCCCTCCAATCAAGGTAGCGTGTTCATTACAGAAACAACAAAATTCGGTCTTCGTGCCTTGAGAAAATAGAAACTTAGCACCTTTGACCACTGACTATCTTCTGGAAAAATCTAGAGACCCTGAGGAGTCTAAAATATATCAAACTTAGGAGCAATTCTGAGCATACCAGAAGACAGATTTATTTGCCAGAGTAAGTTTTAGCACCTTTAAAATTTAAACTGCAGGTTTTTTCAACAGTAGTTATAAGAAGAAAAACAAAGGCATCAGGGGCTCAAGAAGAAACAGTATCTTGGGAAAGAAGCTCTATTCTTATTAAGAGTCAGCAATTGTGACTATCAAGTTATCCAAATTTAAAAATACGATTGTAAAGATGTGTTACTTTAGCCTCCAAGAAGCTAAAAAAAAGGAAGAGGGTTATTGTAGAAATGTTACCAGACAACAGCATCCACAAAAAAAGGACTGTTGTAAATCAAGTGACACATCATAAATCTAAGCAGACAATTTATGAAAGCCTTGCTGAAAATCAGTGTGTCATTCCCTTCATTCCAATGTCACTATTACCCTGCAAATATAGAACAGTTAGAGCTAATTTTTCCGGCAAGAAAAAAAAAATTGTGGCCTCAGAACATTACTAAGAAAATATGACAGATTGGATAGAATTAGGTTAAGGGGAAAAATAAATTCTGGAGGGCAAAGCCTATGCAAGCTTGTAATAAAAACATGCAAAAATTGCACTGGGGCTGCACCCTCACTTCAGAATCTCAGTGCTGTTGCAACCGAATGTCATGCATTAGCCCAAGGAAGATACTTCTCCCATTTTACTCTATAATTTGGCTCCAGTAAAAAGAAAATAGCACAGCCCTTGACTGAACCCACTTTGGGAGTGTGGATTTCAGAGAAACCCAGACTCTGTGCCACATGAAAGATGTATTCCTCATTGTAGGCATTCCACCATGCTGGCCCCTCAACGCCCAGAGTCCCTTTTGGATCTAAACTTCCATATAGATTTACATATGTTGAAAGAGCTGCAGTTCTCTGATTGTTCAATCCTTCTGAACAAACACATAATGAGCAACTTTTTTCACTAAACTTGGTACAACTCCTATGACCATCTGAAAACTGATTTACAATATCACAGATTGGGCAACATAATCATGGTAGCTAAAGATAATAAATAATTATTGTTGCCATCTGGACGCTTTGAGAAGCGTCCTTCTGAAGTTTGTGCTTCAGTTTCTACTGGAATAGAGCTGGTACAAAAGTAAAGAACAACAACGACGACAAGTTAAATTTACATTAACAGAAGAATAGCTGCTAATTTGGAATCTACAAGGGGAAGCACTGACATTAATTTAAATGCAATTTACACAGAAATATTCATGAAATTTTGTAGCTATTTTCTAGCTTGTCAAGTATATTGATGTAGTAGAATAGTTTCCTGATTATCAGTACTTCTACTTGCAACAGTATATACATCACATCATCTGAGAGACAAGGGTTTGTTTTGATACCTTTTCCCTACCTCTATGAATCCAGTTATCCTTAAAGCCAGCAGTTGCAGCATGTATTTAGCATTTGGAGTGTATTTCCCCACACTGTTGTGTTCACTGTGGTTTGCAGGACAGGCTGATAATATCACTTGAAATGTTTAGAGCACCTTTAGCACTGTGCAGCTTATAGGCATGGTAGGGGAGAGTTCAGCCCTGCCCTTGTATGCAGCATTGAGCATCAGCCCACTGCTACTAGGCACTCACTGCAGCACTGGTGAGCAGCAACCGGTGCTAATGAAGGACAGCTTTGGAAGCAGGGAGAGGTGGCCTTTTCTTTTGCTGTTCTGTGGCTACCCCTGCAGGCAAGGGAGACACAACCTCCATCTCCAAAAAAGAGGTGCCTGAGGAGTATGTGGCATTCAGGGTTGTGAGCGGAGATTCACCCAGTGCTCCTCAGAGCCGTAGCAGATGTCTTTGAGCCATCAAGCAAGCAAAAGAGTGAACTTGCTCATGTGGGAAGCTGGAGGTCAAGGCTTTCCTTGGGGATGAGCCACAGCTACGGGAAGGGACTACATTACAGTACCATTTTGAGGGAAACATTGAGGGCACATATGATTTTTTGTAGCCCTGTCAACAGATTTAAAAAAGGTCATGGGAGAGATATAAAATGTGCATACTCACAGGGCATACTCTTCGTTCCACTGAAACAGCAACCCAGTTTCTGTCCCTGCACATTGATTTTATGATCGTCGGTGCAGTGTCAATTTGCCATAGGAGAGCTGATCAAAGACCATAACTTCAGAAAACTTTTTCATGAAACAGCCTAATTCCCTGTCATGGCTGTTTATTCCGTGGAGGTTCACCAAAACAGTGAGTCATCATTAGCCCTCCAATTTACTTCAATTACTTGATCAAATGCAGTATATATAATCCGATTAGTATATTCTGATTCAAGCAGGCCTGCATAATGTTCTTAAAAAAAAAAAAGAAAAGAAGAAGAAGACAGAGAATCCTGCCTGGAAGTAGCACACTTTGAGTGAAGTGCTATTTGGCTCTGATTTTGCAAGGATGACATTTGGATTGTTGTGAGCTTTCACAAGTAGGGCATTGCAAAGTTTAACTTCTGTTAAACAAAAGTAATGCCCTGATACTCTCTCAACTGAGAACATGCCTCCTCCTGGGCCCCCTCGCAGATTCCTCTGCCTTGTACACCATGCTAATTTTGCAATCAATACCTGTAGTGGAAGGCTCTGTCCCTGGAACAAGCAGAGAGTGGTCAGTGTAACGGTTTGGTCATGTTGGGCATAATCAGTTTCCTTTGTAAAAGGAAACAGGTTCTCACTCCAGTTCTTATTTCACTTCCACACTGTTCAGAGCAAAACACTAGCTGCAAACTATGTCTAGGCAGCAGCTTTCAAATTTGAATTGCAGGGCAAGGAAATGCAGCTTGGGAAAATCCAACAACTGGTTGTAAGATTCAGCACTGACCCCTCCCTGCGCTGAACTGAAGTCTGTGAGCACTAAGGCCGTGGAAAGGAGATTAAAGTCACCCTGCCTTGCATTGCTTCAGGCTCAACTCCTGGGAGCCAGAGACTTAGTTTTGGATGCAGGACAGGAACAGACCCTCCTGCATCAGCTGGAGAGGCTGGCACCCCGCAGAGCCCTCTCTTCTGACCACCTCTGTTTGCCTCACGGGACCCAGACCCACAAGGTCCCCAGACCATCTCACCACAGCCTCTGGATCATCTGGGAAGGAAGGGAGAAGAAACCTTTACCAGGGCAAGCAGTGGACATACTGAGCCAGGCAAAGGCTGGCTGTTGCACGTGATGGAGAGACGAGCAATGAGGGGTCTCCTGCAACTGCAGCTCCCAAGCCAGGGGTGTCCAGCACTCCCTGGGAGGTGCCACATGGTGTGCCACAGGGTGTTTATTATGCATATGTTGTACGAAGGAGGTTGTCTTTAAAGAATAATTATGGTGTTGACTATGGCAGAAGAGGAAGGGGATGGGCTATTACAGAAGAGAATTTGGGACCCAACCTCAGGCATCCAAGAAGCCCTGTTCAGCTGGAAGTGGGAGTTGTCCCCCCAGTCACTCCTCAGTGCACACTGAGAAGATTTTATTTCTTTGCTCCTAATTTTTTGTATGCAAATCAGCTCTTTGGCCTCCCCGAGGGCTCCCCAGGGCACCCATCTAATCCCCCTGCTTTCCCTACCCAGGCCAGCAAGGCCGGCGAGGCTGTCCCAGGGGTGCAAAGTGCACAGTGAAGCAGCCCCCGCACTGGTGATGGCATTTTCACATGCTCGGTGCAGGTTTCCACAGCTGCAAGGCACAGTGGGGTACTGATTGCACAGCAATGGTAAAATGAGCTCCTCGCCCATGCCAGCAAAGCTACCTTGCCTCTGGTGGCTAGTGACAAAAGCCAATAACACCTGACAGCCTAATGTCCAACACTCACTTTTTAGGTAGTTGTTTAATTTACAGCTTTTCAGACAAGTTTGTCTACTTCACGCTGCTCACTCGGAGTCAGAATTTCATTCTATTTGAGTCAATAAGAGTATTTCTCCTCATATCAGAAGGCAGTGTTTCAGTCAGGTAGTAGGTCTGTCTCTAAGGAGTATCACTTAGGTAATTTATGACAAAAACCTGTGCTGCATTTACTAGAGGAAGAAAGAACTGGAAGCCTACAGAGGTATTGGACAGGGTTCCCTCTTAATGTCCTTGATGCTGAGGGTAGGTCTACCAGTGCAATGCAATACCACATGGAGCTGCCCGAAATAACTGTGCATCAGAATGAATATACTCACCACCACAGAGATCTCTGCTTTGCCTAATTAGCACTGCTGAGAAGCAGGACTTATTAACCCGGGCAGAGTGCCACAAATACATGGCTATCCTGCTTCCAGCACTTCAGCAAACTCATTAGTGCTGTCTTGGGCATCGTTGCACAGAAGCGAGTTTGTGAATGAAGACCTGAAGAAGGGAAACCATCTGATAAATGCTGAGGTTCTCTGTGGCCCTGATTAGAAGTCGTTCAAAACCTGTGGGGTGGGGGGCAACATCCCTCGTGAATCTAAGTCATATGCTGCATGTAAATTTTGCAAAATGGACAGCGTGTTCCCCCTGTCCCCCCTGGCATGAGCTGCCAGCAGGATACTCCTGAAAATTATTTGCCACAACATGTAGATGCCGGTGCATGCTCTCTGTGCTTTCACATGAAGGCACAAAAGATTATCCAAGGTTTCCTGTATTACCAGAGGAAAAAGCCTCCCTCTAATAGACCACTTTGCCTTCCTAATGATGAACATTATCTAATAGCGATAGCTGACCTAAAAACAGAAACAAAGAAATATCGTGTGTGCTCTCATTATAGCCACTGAAGTAGTTATCGTCCCATTTCATGGAAGGAATATGTAGGTGATAATAACCTTACCAAAATGAAATGAAATGGTGCTGTCACTAATTCCATTTAATGCTCTAACAGCATCCAAGTTAGATGTGCTTATTACTTCATAACATTGCTGGTTATAATTTTTAATCTCAGATAAATCTCTCCACAATGAGGAACTAATATAATGAGCTGGTAAGAAAACAACACACTTCGTAAATAAATATTCTTAATGACAATCATGTGTGTGCCGTGGTAGCAAATTGCCCAATACTCTTGCCCTTCTGTGACTTCCTCCTAGTTATTTGTGGTATGCTTTCATATTTCCCTATAAATACTATGCCATATCACTTTTACTCTATTTTAAAGGAATTTTAGGGAAAATTAGGTTCTTTTGACATATTGCACCATCTCTTCAAGATTGTTGAGATGTTCTGAAATTTCAGCATGCTGTTATTCCAGAGTAGCTCATCTGGACATCATTCAGAGATGAATAAGAGGGTGAAAAAAATCAGTCATATATGAAGATTAATCTTTGCAGTAAAACAATGCTGTCAACAAAATTAACAGCTTTCTGACACACTTTCATTTATATGAGTTCACTTTGAATTTTGGAAAAAAAAAAGCAAGCCATGATTCCATGGAAAAGATGTTTTGTTTTTCTCCATGTTTTTGTCTAAGGGGAAAAGGTGTATTTATAAAGAGAAAGTCACCCTTCTATAGGAACAGTCAATTGCGTATAAAGGCAATAAATTAGTAGGAAGGTTACAAAATAACTTTATCAAGAGGCCTTTAGTACTTCCAGCACCAACAAAAACATACAGAAAAGAAAACACAAGCTTTGACAGCAATGCTAAAAGAACTAGAATTCTTCAGGGTCATAAAAGGATAGAAAACCTTAAAATCAAAAATAATTAGGAGATCATTTCCAAGGAAGAACAACTCAAACTCTTCATTTCACTACTCAAAACAATATCTCTAGGTGATCAAAGTGTGAAAAATATATTATTCTTTTGATTTTCAGTGAGCTCAGCTACCCACAATATAACAACAACAATCATCTATTTGTCTCATTTTCAACAGAGGCAGCCAGTTGCACAGGTAACATGTCAGAAAGCCACCAAGAGTTCAGGTCTTCAAAAAACTGCTGTTGACTGTGCCTAACTTCAGCAAGACTGAAAAATGAGTTTCTTCTCCAAAACTTTGTTGGAAAGGGTTCATTCACAGCTCAGAGAGACAAAGCAAGAGGCTTGTGTTGTCCTGTGGCTAGACTCCATCAGTATCTACAAATTACTTATTCAGATGACTGATAGCATTGCACCTGTAATGATCTGTATAAATGAGTTAAGATTTGTAGGAAGTTATATCTCTTAGAAGACCTAAGAGTCTGAAAACAACAGAGAAAGCTTTCAGTCACGCATGCTTGTCTCAGGTCGGTTGTTTCATGCTTTATAACTTTACATTTTGGACTGAGAAAAGACTTGTGTCATTTTTTCAGACTTTATCTCCCCACAGACCTTGATTTCTTTAACTCTAAAATCTAAGACACACTGTCCTTTCCCCTAACCATGTTTCTGAGCATAATGGTCCATCATGTCCCAACTGGATTACTGTATTTGAATCTGATGACAAGTCACATATCCCAGCTCTCCAGGAAACACCTACCATCTTTCTCAATAGATGATGGCATGATAATGACATCAATGACTTTAGACTCTGATCATTTCAGTATTCCTTTTATCAATATCAGATCAATAAGGGCAAATGCAGACCTGTGAATCATCAGATTTATGTCCAACTCCAGGCAATGCAGATCACAGAGCTCAAAACAAGGTGCAAAACAGCTGGGAACAAAGGATTTTTTTGTTGTGGGGAATAAAACACAAGACCTCCTGGATCCTACCGACATACAAGCCTTCCAAAAGACAGTAGACAAGATAATGGAAGAAAAATTCACCAAGGACTATTAAAGATACTTATGTCACTTAGGTTTCTAAACCACAGGTGGTTGTATAGCTGCAGGCTTCTTATCCTCTTCTATCGTTGCTATTGACCATTGTCAAATATGGGATGAGCAGCTAGATGCACCTCTGGTCTGGCACAGCACTGCCACCTGTATGTCTTAAACTGAAAGAGAAAACAGCACAAATCCAGAATGTGACTACTTGATGGAAAGCTGCAAAGCCTCTCTCTTCCTTGCAGCCTTTCCAGGTATGAGTGACATGAACAGCTCCATCCATCTCAGTGGCCCTCTCCAGCCCCGTCTGGCTGTGTAACCATGCTGCTTCCTTTCGCTCCAGAGGCTTTCAAAGAAGCTGCATGAACTGCAAAGCAAAGCAACTACAAACTAATTTTTAATGATGGCCATAATTTAAAATAAAAAAAACAAAACAAAACAAAAACCCTGTCAGTAATATTACCTAAAACGGGACAAGAAAGATAAAGTCCCTATGAAATCCCCCAGCATTTTCAGTTCAGCTCAGACTCTGTGTTGATGTGCAGCAGGATAATATCCCTGAGTAGGTTTTGAATAGCTCATGACAAAGGTACATTACTGCTGCTTGGTGCTGTTATCCTTGTCACTTTTCCTGTCTCCCTGTACTCTTTATGCGACAAATGATGCCAGTCACTTGTCTGCCTTTTTCACAACAGTTTCTGTATCTTCTTTCAGGCCATGAAAAGAGGTTCCTAAACAACTTTCTGAACATTTTTTTTTTTTGCATAATTTTCTGCAGTTTGGGGACAAGACTTTAGGAACCAAGCCAATTTTTTACTCCCTACATACTAGTTTACCAGGACACAGATATTCTTTTGTCAGGCTTTATAGTAAGGCTCAGGGAGCGGTAGGGAATAAAAAAGGGAAAGAACAGAGATATAATTTACATTAACAGCATGGTTTTGTTCTTTGTATTTTAATCTTTTGTCTGGTTTTTTTCTGTCTTTATAGGTCACAAGCAATCCAATGAAAGAGGAACTGTCCCTATCTACCTGAATAGCACCTAGCATAGCAAGCCATCACCTCTGGCTGTGGCTTCCGTGGCTTCATAGCACATTTTCCCACCAAAGACCTGATTATGTAAAAAGATACAATTTTGTCAACATCTATATCAATCCTAAACTCAGAATATTCCCACTCTGTGCTATCCACCTAATTTACTGAAGAAAAACCGCTCTGTATTTTAGTTCATTTTTCCTGTGGAAATGAAGCTAGGTGTTTAGTCTGTGTGTTAGCGTGTCTTTCTCAACAGCTTTGGAATCTACAGGTTGATTTTAATGCAGTTTGACATCAGTCTGAAAGAGAATTAGGTTTCTACAAATTTCATTAAAATAAATGGATGGCTAGAAGCAGAGAAAGGATCCCATTCATGCCCCAGCCACAGGGAAGTCCAGGAGCTTATAGGCATGAGGGTATATATCTTGAATAGAGCCCAGAGAAAAAAGGTTCAGATGAAGTTCTTTTCTCACTTCTCACATCTCCCTTCCCTTGATCAGTCAAAAGACACAAATCCAAAGGATATCAGGCCTTAATATTTCCAATGCTTATAAAAATGCTCTTCTGCCTCCTGCTTCAGTTAGCATTGCAGAGCCCAGCACTCAGCACCCAGCAACAGGAGAAAGGGATGGTATATATTTTGGCTTATGCTTAT
>VYZW01027900.1:0-54121 GCA_013401315.1 Balaeniceps rex | reverse complement strand
ACCCTAATCACTCCTCAACATAGTCTTCTGCATGATGGTATCTAAATATAACAATTAGTACAGAAGGGAAAAAAATTAGTTCAGACTAAACAATATAAGAGAAAGATAAACTCCAGGTGGCATGGTTATTTTTTTAAAGTCAAAAAACAAATTCCGCACTGGGAAGTAGTGCTCATAAATTAAAATTCTATTTATAATGTGTCAGTGACATTTTCATATCTATTTATTTTAATGCCTACCAGCATTTAAAAATTAGTTGAGGTTGTGTTGCTATTACAAAGGTTAAATGAAGAGATTATGAGTTGCACAGATGTTTATGGTTTGGGCTGATAGCTCTGGGACATCCCATTCTGGAGGCATTGTGTTCCAGTTCATTTTAACAGTAATTAGAAGTACCCCCGTAACGAGGTGCTTGCTGCTGAAAACAACTTCATTAGTTTGGGTGATTTTATTGGTTTCCTTTAGGGTAAGGAACGAGTGTTAATAGTTGTAATTTAATAGGAAAATTACTGAAGCAAGGAAGATTCCACTGAATCTTAAATGAGGCATTAGACAGACGTTTCTTTTCCAAATAATGAAATATAAGGGAAGAGCAGCAACCTTAAGAATTATCATATGAATGTATTTACCCTAGAACAGATGAGCTATTTTGTTTAAATATTTTAAATATCACTTGAAGTTGTTAGGAGCCTATAGAGAAAATATCTATTAGCTTAACAAATTCTGAGGGCATTTGGCTGCACGCTTGGGCATTTGCACACATTGCGACCCTGAACTGAAAGCTTGCCAGTCAGAAAGGTTGTGTTCTCTTTCAGGGAGTGAGAAAGATTTTCTTCCCCTGGCAACATGATATTGCTCAGCATGAAGCATCTTCTTTAAGGTACCACCAGCTCCCACCAGGCAGAGCTGCCCCAGTTATGCTGGAGCCCATGCCTTTAGGGGGGTGATGGGTTGGTGGCAAACTTGCTAGGCTGCCTGAGCTGAGCTGTGTAAAGTCACATCCCTGCTAGAAACTTCCTTTCTCTGGAATAGGAGGTGTTATGTACTGTTAGCCTAGGGAATATCTTCTTCCCCGGGTGGACATGTATTATAAATCACAGCTAATGTAACCTCTGCCCTCCAGCTCCTGTTGAAAATCAGTATGTTCTCCAATAGTTTATCTGGAGGCCTTCTCTGACTCTCCTCTCTGCCTTCCCTCCTTCTTCTCAAGTCTCCCTTCTTCTGCAGCTCCTCAGGAATCTCTAAAGGCCTCTCTGATGGGATGATGGTCTCAAGAAGAGGTAGAAACCATGAGGGTGCTCTGTGAAGATGCTCTCATTCCTCTGTGGCCTGTTGAGTAGTTAGCTGAGGCCTTTGGCCAGAGAAAAACATCTTTCTTGATAAAGTAGCCCAAAGTCACAAAAGCAAACACTCCCTCTGAAGAGGTTATCCACCAGATCACAGCCAATGTCAGGGCAAAAGATAGGCACATCCGCTGCCCAAAGGGAAGCTGTATTTCCTTTACCAGAAATGTCAGACCCAGATCTAAGAAATGAAGCCACCTCTGTCAGTCTTTCTGACCTTCAAAAATTAAACAATGCATGGTTCTGGAAGGAGGATGGGAAACATTGTTGGAAGAAAGGTTCTATTAAAATCCCTATCAGAGTTTAAAAGACTTGGAGAAGGTTTAAAGACCACTCACTTCTGCATCTGCACACAAACTGTATCAGAAGAGGAGAGAAGAAAGAAGAGAAGAGAAAAGCGAAGCAAAGCGAAGCGAAGCGAAGCGAAGCGAAGCGAAGCGAAGCGAAGAGAAGCGAAGAGAAGCGAAGCGAAGAGAAGAGAAGAGAAGAGAAGAGAAGAGAAGAGAAGAGAGAAGTTTTATTTCTGACAATAGATGTTTGTGAAGCACTTGATGCTTTCAAGAGCTTTCCAGTAACAGCAGAAGTGGCTAATTGAAATTGTATTAAAGAAGTGCACTCCATATAAAATGACATATACAAAAAAATTATTTCTAAAACAGAAAGTATAAAATAAAGTTGTAAATAGAGAAGGAACTCAGGTGGAAAATAGTCCCTGAGAAGAGACTCTGAACACAAATTCAGATAAAAAATTTATAAACACCTGTAAGAATTATCATATGATGCAGTAAGAATTTGAAAAGTGCCAATACATACAGAGTCACATGAAGGGACAAGAGCATCCTGGGACTACAGACATTAGAAGTAGTTCAAAATACAACTCAAAAAGACACCTCAGTTAGAAAGTCATAGAGCTCAACTCAGAGCTTGCCCTGCTCTAAAACAGCCAAAGGAAAAGGGGACGTATTACAGTGGCTGCAACACTTTTCAAGAGTTAATGAGTGCCAGAAGATGTCCACAGCATGAACAAAGAGGATGGCAACCAGTAAAACTGTGTTAATTATACATATTTTTTTTTCTGATAGAGTTAAATTGGTTAAAAGCATTAGAGAAAAGGCAAAGCCAAGAACTATCACATCTTTGTCGTGGACCAGCGAAACAGGGGGAAAAAAAGCAGTTATCTTGATGGATATGATTCAAAGAGTCACTTGAGAATATAGCTAAACTATATTGGTAAAATTTCCACACACAGCCTTTGCTAATATTTCTTCTCTGTAACAGATAAAAAGCAAGTAGCATAAAACTGGAAAACAAATGAATAATAAAATATTTCTACTGCTAACATTTAACATTCTTCAAAGATCATAACAAAGCCATGTTCAACTGTACTCATCAACTATTCTGTTTATTACAAAGAAAAGCTACCTAGTAAATACTTTTATGATCTGGGAGTGATCCAGCTGTATGTAATCATGTTTGAAATGAAAGTCTCTTATTGTGATGATTGTAATCCAATGATGCTGCATATTCCGACAATATTATTAAATACTGGTATAGTTAATATCTCCTGACTCCTAATTCCTTAAACAAAGCGTTTCAGAGCCCTTTTTCTGTGAAAGCAGAAAGAAAAAAATCAACTCAAATTTCAACACTGAAAAATTACTTAATGAAAGGAAACCCAAGAAGTGGTGTCAAAATAAGCTTAATTAAAGATTCCATAAAGAAGTTTTTTGCCACCTATGAATAACACAGCTAGGAAGGATGAAGTATGTGAATGCTATCTTTGATCTTTGCTGAATTAAATAATTCATGTCCAACATCAGAAAGGGGAAAAACAATTAGTCTTCTAATATTGAAATGCACACCAGTTTGATAAGCAGGGAACAAGAATATACTGGATGGACTCCTATCCATGCAGCACAAGTGACCTTTGGAAGTCCTAAATGCCCTGAAGAGACCAGAGAAAGAGACTGCATTCAGCTGTAGGTAAAGCTCTAAGAACAAAACACCCACTGTCAGGTGTGTGAAAATAAGAGCTTTCATTGTCATGCTGCTCCTTGGTGGAAAGGAAAAAATCTCCCAGCATCTTTTCTTTTGTCCTTCCCCCCAGCTGAAGGATCTGGGCTGGGCTCAGAGCTCTTGGAGTTACACAGAACGAACTCAAGCTGGGTCCAGAAGAAGGGGGGTGTCATGTGGTACCCCCAGCATTGAGCAATCACAAAACCCTGGGAGCCCACCTTACACCGTGCACACTTTGCACCCAAGGAACAAGCTCCTAATCTCTGGTTTTGGGATTTACTGAAGGCAAAAGATAGGGTCGCACCAAATCTGCAGCACAGCCCAGAAAATTCTTGGTGACTGCGTGACTTCTTCATTTCCTACAACCAGCCACTTCAGTGTCCTCCTGTATGTTTCCACACCAAAAACTACAGAAATATTATTCTTCCCAGCTCCTGATTTCTGAAACAATGTAGCTTCAACAGTTTACGGAGTTTTCCAAAAGCCACCTAAAATACTGCCTTCTACAGTTCTTTGAATCTACTATGTAAAGTGGAATAGATTTCAGACAGATGACTTTTAAATTATAAAATATAACACAGAGAGGACAACAAAAACTTTCTTTAATTTGTTGTTAGAGATAAAAGAGAGAAAAGACAGAGAAAATAAGTTGTAAAGGTAGAAGTTGCAGGCTCCTCCCATCCATCAGATATAGTGGGGGGGGTTATGTTAGGCAATAGGAGATGACTGCATCAGATATGTACAGTTTGAAAGTGCCAACTGAGGTAGCCACCCCAATATCCCGCTGTAGTCAATGAAAAGCAATAAGTATTTTCAGCATATGACCCATCTGATCTATTTTAGAGAGCTGTTTCAGACTGAGATGAATTGAGGCTTAAAAGCAACTATTTCTCTCTGCTGACCATAAGGGGAGACAAGTTCATGTGTAGGCATTTACATTTGACCATGTGGCTCCTCCTCCAGGTTTCCAAAACATAAAGTGGCTTCATTCAAGGAGATTTTCCAAAGGCACATCACTGTTTGTGCCAGCTCGCAGGCCATGGGCAAATAAACTGATCTTCTGGTGTCTCTTCCAAACTCCACAACCTCCCACAACCTGTCATCCTCCATCACATTTCATGGAGAAACAAGCAACTGGGTTTTCAGATACTCTTCAGACATTCTCCTTGTTCTATTCATCCAAATATGGATTATTAGGTATAGAACTGCATATTTCACTAATACTGTATTTTTCTGCATCAAGTATCTTCAATAGACATAAATAGAAACCAAAAACTGTCTTCTCTGAGGAAGGTACTGATAATTTCCACAAGGTACTGACTCTGGTCTTACTCATTAGCCTTGACCAAACAGGTAGTTTGCTAGACTTTTTACCCAGCAAGTTTACTTGACTTCTTACACATAATCACCTAGGTGGGTAAAAGAAATGGTTGTCCAGAAAGGATGTGCAGTATCCATCCTTAGAGGCTGTGAAGACCCAACTCAATAAAGACCTGACCAACCTGGTCTGATCTCATAGCTGACCCATCTTTGAGCAGGAGGTCAGACTAGAGACCTCCTGAAGTCTCTTATAAACTGAATTATGCTATGATCCCATTCTGGTTTATTACACAGGTCTAAAAAGTGACAAAGCCAAGGAAAAAAGAAAAAAAAAACTATTAAAGGCCTTTGAATGAAAGATTTTACTCCCCAAGTTCCAAAATGATGAAAGTTTGGGTTTATACCATTATTGATATATTCTTGCCCCGTTCTAACACTCTTCCCTAGTCATTTGTCATTTGCCATGGTTAGAGACAAGATACTGGACAGATAGACCTTTGGTCTGACATAGTAGGGCTTTTCTGATGACAGACATAAGGGAAAATGAGGTACTGTGAATCTGTCAGGCCCGACAGTAATATGTTGTCAGAGGTTTCCGTGGAAGCAGCATGGCATAGTTCAGTGTCAAGAGTGCCGCATAAATAATGCTTTTGGAATACTCAGGTTGCAGATTATTAGAAAGACAGAAGAAAGTTCACATCACATATCATACTGTATGGCAGGGAGGTAACCAAAAGACAAACTGCTGCATCACGCCAAAAAACCCACAAGGATTTCAAAATGTTAAATGTAAGTTTACAGCTGCAACTAAATTCATCTCCTGAGTGCAGGAGTACAAGAACAGAAACTATCCGTAAAAAAGTTTAACAGTATTTTAGTTTAACAATTTCAAAGATTGCATCTATTTAGTGTTTTAGTCTGGATTAGAAGAGCACATTTGAAGCAATCACCTTCACCTCCAGGTTTCAGTTTGCATGGCAGAACAGCCTCAGAGAGCGGCTGGATTCCTCACCAATGAAGCCAAGCAGGGAGCGGCACCTCTGTCGTGGTTTAGCCCCAGTCAGCAACCAAGCACCACACAGCCGCTCGCTCACCCTCCCCCTGCAGTGGGATGGGGGAGAGAATCGGAAGGGCAAAAGAAAACTCATGGATTGAGATAAAAACAGTTTAATAATTGAAATAAAATAATAATGATAGTAATAAAATTGCAATGAAAAGGAGAATGAGAGAGAGAGAAACAAAACCCAGGAAAAAAAACAAGTGATGCAACCGCTCACCACCTGCTGACCGATGCCCAGCCAGTCCCCCAGCAGCAATTGTTGCCCCCCGGCCAACTCCCCCCAGTTGATATACTGAGCATGACGTCATATGGTATGGAATAGCCCTTTGGTCAGTTTGGGTCAGCTGTCCTGGCTGTGCCTCCTCCCAGCTTCTTGTGCACCTGGCAGAGCATGGGAAACTGAAAAAGTCCTTGACCAGTGTCAGCACTACTTAGCAACAGCTAAAACATCAGTGTGTTATCAGCATTCTTCTCATGCTAAATCCAAAACACAGCACTATGCCAGCTACTAGGAAGAAAATGAACTCTAACCTGGCCAAAACAAGGACAACCTCCTGCACACCATTCACAGGTGAGCACTGGGCTCACAGGGTGGTTAAATGTAAAATCTCCAAAATGCATACAGTGTGGACATCAGGACTTCTGCAGGAGGTGGAGCTGTGGAGAACACCTCCACAGATCCACCCGATTGCTGACAAAAAGGCAGCCAGAGATGCTGAATACCTAAGAGCAAAGAGCAAGGAGAGAGGTCCCCAAGATTAGATTCAGGGATTCATCCCTCTGGAGTACACAGCTGAACCTCAAAAATTTGAGGAACTTGGAGAATACTCTTTCAGGATGTTTGCTGCTTACCAGTAGTTTGGGGGTTACTCCACTGATGCACATGCTCCTCACCCTGCTGTAAATCTCTAAGTGGTGACCAGTGATACCAGTCCCCACAAGCAAAGCCATCTCTGCCGGTATCCTGCAGCCACCTCCTCTTTGCAAGGAGGGTTCTCATGATTCAGAGAACATCCCTGAAGTCTTCCTATAGTTGTCCTTTGTTGACTTCCTCACACGTATCTCTAAATACACTATTTGAGGGAATGAAGTAAGAGAAAAGAGTTGTGATTAGCATTAATACAATCACTGAGTTTCAGTCAAATGAGTAAATTGCAGATGCTGAATATTTGCGAAATTCCTCACCTTTGAATCTCCAATCACTTCTTTAGCTGACTGTGTATTTATCAAACTCCACAAAATAAAGCACAACAGATCTTGTAAGCCCTGACACCACTGGGGGTCTGAAGGAGGAAAGCAGGGAGGGAGGAAGAGGGACAGGGAAGTCAAACCCAGTCACACATTTCTGGGAGCGCTCAGATGTGGTGTTGAGGTGCACCCTGAAGTAATCTGAGGAAGCCCAAAGCAGAGCCCAGGCCAGCTGACCCAGCAGACTGCAGAAAGTCTCTTCCAGCTCTGCCCAAGACTGCCAGAAAAAAATGAAGCAAGACTAATCAGCAGAGGATTAGATGAACTGTTAAAGTCAACTGAATTTAACATTTAGGATCAACTTAAAGGTCCTCCTTCAATGTTTATTAAGTCAGCAGTAGTTTGGGATGTTTACCACATCTGACATTTCAGCAACCTCCTTCGTAAATGAAGGTTTAATTTGCAAAATGTTAATTTTCAAATGTTTCAAGCAAATGCTTAGAGGTCAACCGTTTCATTTGATCTGGATTTTACCATTCAGATTTTTGTTCACTGTAATAACATCACGTGAAAATTTAACCTGCCTAGTGTGGAGGAAAATAATAGCCATAACATATGATTTAGCATATAAACTTTCTTTTTTTCTTTTACAGAAGGTAAATGCAAAAATAATCTATTTCAGTAGACTGCAGTTAATTTATTTTTCTTTCATGATATCTGCTATAGGTCTATGCCCACAAGCCTCATATAAAATAGAATAGCAAAATATCCTGGAAAAATACTAGCCAAAGCTGTATCTGGGCTGTTTTATACTTATAGCAGCAATATAGACTACTATAATATGTTACCGCAAGTACCAGTATGAATGGTGACATTTGTTGTTACAGACCTCAGTATGTCTGAACAAAAGATGGTTGGAAAACAAAGTATCTTGCTAGAATGATCATTACTGACAAAAATATAATGGCTATGGTTTCAGGTCAAGAATGCATAATCACATCAGAAAAGTTAATGCTTCTCCCTGAAATGCAAATGACAGAAGTGCAAATCCCTGAACCAAATCACTACAGGGACTTGAGCCTGAATCTGTTCATCCGCGACTGAGTTCTCAAATGATCAGGCTAGCAAGTACCCTCAGCTGATCTTCTCTAATGTGCTTGGGTTTTCAGGGATAATTGCAAAGCATCTTCATTTCAATCTGCAATGGAAGAACTGCTCTAAAATCCTTATTATTTCTAAAGAACTGGAAATGTTGTCTGTCAGTTTCCTTTTTCCCAAATAAAGACGAATGAAAGCTTGCTTTTAAGAGAGCTCTGCAGCATTAGGGATTCAGCTGGAGAAGTTTAAGAGAAATATCATTGGTAGTGCAGAACTTTTTTTATGCTGTCATAAAGCCAGGAGAAGTCAATTAGGTCTAGTACTTCATTAATGATGTTCACAAATCACATTTATGGCAAGTCTCATATCTATTCCTCTGTTAGAATATGCCATTTGGAAAGACTAGATTTGACACCCTTATATGATGGCACTGCAGCTACTGCTGGGGTAATTAATTTTTACTTGTGCTCTGGAGAAACCAAGCAAAACTTTCTAAGACATTTGGCCAATTACACACTCTTTAGGGCAATGAAGCCTTTGCAGAAAGCTTGGCTTTATATTACCACTATGATCAAAGCTTTAATGAAATTGCTTCATGACAGAAGCCACTGGACTATTGAGAAAAAGCTACAAAAATAAATTAATGCACAATTGTGAATCTGCAAAAAGACATATCTTTAAGGTTTCTGACTTTTTATTAATGTGCTCCACCAAGCAGCCTCCCCTGTGTACAGTTCTAACATATTACAAGAACACCTTTTCCTTTTGATAAATGATAAAGGCCATCCATGGGATCTTCATAATGGGAGTGTTGTATTCCCTTTGTTTTATTACAGTATTTCCAGAAGAAAGGTGTTACTCTGTTCTCATGGGGCAAACTTGGAAGGACTGGAGTTCTTTTATGGATGCACTGGCATAAAAAACTACAGAGGAACCTGGGGAATTGCAGGCTGTTTTGCAGCTCTGATACAGCACATCCCCGCTAATATATGTGTCAGAGTATTGTAAAAAAAATGGCAGTGAAGTTTAAACAGAGCAATGAAAACTGTAGTTTAGGAAGAGAAAAAACTTTGAAGATCCTTCCTGACTATGGCTCCGCTGCACACACAGACCTGCACCAACGTGATACCCTCACACACACGCACAGCTCAGGTGCACGCAGCAGGGTGATGAGCTTGCACAATTTCTTGGCTGCAGACTCATCTACAAAGTGTTTCTGAGTCACAGAAGATGTTAATGACTTTTTTGAAATGCAAGCAGAGAGAATAAAGCACCTGCACGCACACAGACACACTGCAGCTCAGCCGAGCATCCTCAAATTCCTCGGAGATCCGTGAGCGAGCTCATGTGTCTCCCAGGTTAAAGACTACCCCGGCACAGTATGAGGTTACTGAGTCTCACAGTACCTTACACGTCCCTGATCAAGCCAACACTCGAGTCCAGCTGGTGAGTTCCCCTGAACCACACACCGCAGGTCAGCTCCTTGGGCAGCGCAAACCGGCAGCGTCAGAGGCCAATGGATGCTGTAACAGCCCTGCGGAAAGGGAGAGTGGGGGGATGGAGGCGGGCTGGGGGGACAAAACCGACAGGGAGGAGAATGAAATTCTCTAATAGAAAGTACAGCCATTTTTTTAACCCTGCTTTTTCTAAACTCACCCTCAAAAATGTTTTTTTGAGATCCTCAAAGATAAAACACAAGTGCAAAACATTTGTGAAAACCTTTCCTCAGCAGTGCAGAGATTCCAGTCCAAAGCCCTCACCCAGACTGTGTGTCTTGAATCTGCACTGCGCTGCATAGTTTTCTGTGAAGGCATTCAGGTGTGGAATAACTCAGAAAATACGCCAGTGTCTATACAAGGAGCCCAGAGGCACATTTACCCCCTTGTCTGACTTTCCTCAGGTGCACTCCCAGCAACACAAGATGCGAACAGTGGATAGGCAAGCTGCTGCTCTGGATCTTCATGCAGAAGCCACCCTGCCTGACCGTCGGCACAGATAACAAGTGGAGGAATTATTCATCTTACCGGCTGTCACCCCAAGGTAATTACATACAAGTGCAAAAATAAATCACAGCTCTTGGTCAATGCTCTCTAACACAGAATAGCAACTTCACTTTTTTTTGGTGTGCCCTGCTATCGGCTGGGATAGAGTTAATTTTCTTCCTAGTAGCTGGCATAGTGCTGTGGTTTGGATTTAGCATGAGAAGAATGCTGATAACACACTGATGTTTTAGTTGTTGCTAAGTAGTGCTGACACTAGTCAAAGACTTTCTTTTTCAGCTTCCCATGCTCTGCCAGGTGCACAAGAAGCTGGGAGGGGGCACAGCCCAAGATAGTTGACCCAAACTGGCCAAAGGGCTATTCCATACCATATGACGTCATGCTCAGTATATAAACTGGGGGGAGTTGGCCGGGACCAGTGATCGCTGCTCGGGGACTGGCTGGGCATCGGTCAGCAGGTGGTGAGCGGTTGCATCACTTGTTTTTCCTGGGTTTTGTTCCTCTTTTTTGTTGTTGTTGTTTTCTATGAAGGCATTCAGGTGTGGGATAACTCAGAAAATACGCCAGTGTCTATACAAGGAGCCCAGAGGCACTTTTCACTACAATTTTTCAATATTATTATTATTATTATTATTGTTCATTTATTAAACTGTTCTTATCTCAACCCACGAGTTTTCTTACTTTTGCCCTTCCAATTCTCTTCCCCCATCCAACCGCAGGGGGCAGGGTGAGCGAGCAGCTGTGTGGTGCTTAGTTGCCCACTGGGGTTAAACCATGACATGGTGTTTCACATGGGATCCAAAATATCCATATTCCCTTTCAGGATCATGTTTTCCTAATATTTGATTGGTTTGCCTTTACCAAGCAGGCTACAGAAAGGTATATGTGAAAATTCTGAAATATAAATGCATTTCCTGACTTATGTTTCTTTTAATGTAACTTATTTAAAGAATGACTAACACATAAGTTCATATTTACTTGTTTCTGTTATGCTTTTCATTTCAGGCCAGGAGAGCAGTGCAAGGCAGCAAGGGGGATACAGGATGGTGCAGGAGTGGTCAGCAGTGGCAGCTGCTGGGGACTTAGCAAGAGCATCTCATCAGGGTACCAAGGCTTGTTACAGGAGGGAAATAAAGAATTAGAAATGCAGTCCTCATGAAGAATTGTGTTAAAAGATAAAAGGGCTGATTCCTGTTCAGCTCAGCGGCACAGTGGCCCAGGGATCAGAGAAGAGCTTTTGAAGTCTAGACAGGAGCTCTCATCCCTGCTCCACCACTCTTGGGTGACCCCAGTGAAGTGTCAGTTTGCTAATCTTCAGCCAGGCAAGCCTACTGCTGTATTTACTGTTAAAAACCTGCAGGCAAACTACAGCTGAAGAACACAACACAGCAATAAGTGTCAAATCAAACCCTGCAGGGTTCACAGGGGTTCATCCTTCAGCTTTGCACTGATTTTCAGAGATGAGTCCGTCCCACACCAGAGGAGAGGTGGAACATGGAGCAACACTCAGCAACACAGCACAGCCTGAGGGATGCTCATCCTATTAGCCAAGAGCTTTAGCCAAATGAGCCCCACTTTCACAAAGCACATCTGCTGAAAGAGCACAAGCCGCTACGATAACAGAGCAGGCTCACACTTTGTGTTGCAGGGAAGCTACTGCAGTACCTGAGCTTCCTGGAAGACTCATAAAAACCACCAGCCAGATACAGAAAATAATAATGTTTAATGTAGCAAAAGGTTATTAGTGGTCCTCAGTGTGCAGTTGATAGGGAACGTGGCTTGTTGCAGGCCAGAGAGACACCTCTGGGAGTGGACCTCTAAGGCTTGGTGCGGGAGGGATGCTCCGCTCCCCGTTTCAGCAATTCGCCACCACGGAGGTCACTCCAGGCTCACCGGCTCCACGGCACCTGCCGCCACTGGGAGGGTAAGAAATCCCTTCCCTTTCTGCAGCTGAATCCTCTCCTGATGGTAATGAGGCACTCAGAAAGAAAGCTTTTACTTAGACAAACATCATCATCTGTCAAAGCCATGGCAATAATAAAACCTCTGTTGCCAGAATTCACTTACATTGAGTGATGGGTGGGTGGATTCAACAGCCATGAACTCTTAACTAAATGCATTTTTCCTATAAATTCCCCTGGTACATTAACTTTTACTGATAGCAAATAGCTGCCCCATGTCTAAGGAAACCCGTATTAATCTTACAAACCTGCAGGACGGAAGAAAAGAGCCAACTACTGCTGACTCAGACACATGCCATGGCCCTGCTTCTCCAGACCTTTACAGCTCCTGGAGACATTGCCACAAAATGCCTCCAGAGCAGACAACAACCCAGTTTGCATAGGTATAGATGCTCATCTAGACAAAGCGCTGGAGTCTGGCAGGCAAACAAGCCAAGGCACTAACTACAAGATGTGTGAAACAGGCTGTCGATTAAACGAGCTGTTGAAATGAGCTTACTGATGGCAGTTTAAATGACAGGCTCCTCAATTATTTTCAATGAGGACTGTAAAAAAAAAAAAAAAGAAGAAGAAGAAATCCAGCCAATGCACTTATTGTTCTTTTCGTGAGGCCGGGGCTGATGCAAGACATGGGGAAACAAGCCATGGCATGCCTTCTAGCTGGTCAGGGTGGCTGGGATGGTTGGGATGACCAAGTGGTAAAAGGAGGAGTTACCTCTGGTCCCTGGGGTCACAGACTGTTTTGTGGCTGCAGGTCTGCAAGGAAGGGACCTGGTCACCAGCTCCTTTTCAGTGTGCTTGAACTGATGGGTAGGCACCGAGGAGCAGCATAATTATCCTCCTAACCCCAGTCCCCACTCAGTACAAGTCTGTGGGAAACCATTCAAGAGGCAAGGAAGCCCTGAAGACAAAAATGTGTTAAAAAAGACCCTCTAGGAGGCAAAGTAAAAAGGTCTAAAGACTTTACCTTTACTTGGAAATTCATATTTTACCACAGTTCGAAGACATTTCCTGGGGATAAGAAACGGTATTTCTTGCAGCCAGCCCTACGGAACTAATGAAAACCTTCAACTTCCCAGGACCCCAGGGTCCCCTGGGGGCAATCGTCCCAATTAACATTTTCTTGATTGCTTGTCACTAGGCTTTCAGAGTGTGAAAAAGTGTTGCAGAGAAATCACAGTTCAGCCACGCAGCTAATCCAGTGGAACATTTTTATTGTTGCATCTGAGTGAGGAAGCCATAAAACAGAGAGAGAGAAACTGTGCTGAATCTTTCCAGTTCTTTGAGCAAGTAACCCCCAAAGATTTAGCACGATTTCCCCTCTCCCAGCTGTAATTTAAATAGCCCAAAACCTATGGCTTGTGTAGGAGTTTGTTATATGCTTTATTCTCTCATAACTTACACTTGAGGCCTGGTGGTGCAGAAACTGTCGGCGAATTTAAGGCTCAAAGTTTACCAGGGAAGCTCTTCCAATAATCCCAGGGTGAATCAAGAGCCGAAAAAATTATTAATGGATATAATAATTGTGAAGACGAGGCATAGTCTCTCTTCCTTTATGTCCTCCTCCTGCAGACCCTACACACGCAGATCTTTGTCTCTGCCCAAGGACTGCCTTGAACATTTGTTAGCATGGATGTGATCACCAAATGGGCTCACAGGAATTTGCAGCACAATGTTCCCATTAAAAATCAGAGAAACCTGCACACTTGAAATATACAAGCCTTTTTGAACCTCCTGTATGTGAGCACTGGCCCAGCCTCAGCTGTGACTAGCTCTCTCAGTTGAGGTAGACCATGTGTAGAAGGCAAAATGGGAGTCACCTGAGGAATGGAGCTGCAGGGGGTGAATGGTTATATTCCAGGTTACCGTGGAGCCCAAAGCTAGACACACTGCTCCAGGCGCCACTCATAAATCCCAAATAGAAGAAAAGGATGATGGCCCTCAACCTGTTGCCTACATTTTCACTAATGCAGCCCAGGACATGGTTCTGCACCCTTCTTCACTGCAAGGGCATGTTGCTGACTCTTGTTCAACTTGTTGTCCACCATGACACCCCAATCCCTGTAGAAACAAAGCTGTCTACACCATCCAGTCCACACCCAGTCTCCATTGTTTTGTAGGGTTATGCTGGCCCAGGTTCAGGACTTAATACTCCCCATTACCCTATTAGATAACCCTACAAAAGCAGCACTGTTTGATATATGCTGCTATCCACCAAAACAATAAGGGCAGAGTGAAAGTGTGCTCCAAGAGCGAGGCTAACCAGGTTGCCCAAGGATACACACTGGAGGGAACTCCAGTGGCTGGGTGGACAGGGGACTTTAACCATGCTGTTCCAGCTGCAGGTCCCTCCTGCCATTCCCAATGGTCACAACTGGTCAGAAAGAAAAAAGCCTTCTAGAGGTCACTGGGGGACTGTGAGAGGACTGTATGGAAACAGCTATCTGTTCCAGTGGGACTAATCCTGAAGCACCGTGAGGGTGGCCACAGCAGGTTCCTATTGCTTGTACCTTACAAGGCCCACTCTTGACTGGATGAAAGCCAGAAAAGGAGCCGGAGGATTAATTATTTCTGTTCCTCTCTCAGTAATTACTAAACATCCATATTGCATAACGTCTGTCCCTAATAATTCTAAAAATAAGTAACTTTACTTGCAGTTGTGCTTGTAAGGCAAAATTCAAAACCTGATAGCAAGCATCCTGACTCTTTCATGTGGATACCTCAGCAGGGGAACAGACTCCAGATAAGAATGTCTATATTTCCTTTCCAGTCACTGGGGTTGACAGGGATGAAATAGAAACAACCAAGAACCCCAGACACGCTCCCTGTTACTCCTACCACACTGAGCGCAGCCAGGATCACTGTGTCCAGCACCTGCCCACAGGGACCAAAATGTCTGTGATGCTGTAGCTCCAGCTGTCCAACGACCCACCAGCCCCATACAGAAAGATGCAAGGACAAAGCACGCTCTTCTTTCTCTTTTCTTCAGCTCCTAAGCCCCAGCAGATGAAAGGCAACAAAGGCAATGACTTCTGCTCCTTGCCTGTTTTCAACTAGTCTATCTAGACTGGACAAAGACCATGGCTGGAATGATCCTAAAGGCTCCTAAACAGAGTTAAACATTCCTGAATTGTTTCTTTGAGCTTTGCTTCCATTTTTACTCAGTATTTACTAAGCTTGACTCCTCACAATCCCCAGTGACCTATAATTACTCACTTGGACACTATGCACACACTTTTTCCCACAATTAAACCTCAGAGTGCCGCAAAGACATTAATTTGTACTTTCAAATATGTCCCCAGTATCATACATTTAGGAGCGTTCAATTACTAAGTGACCATTACCATTCAGCTAGAGTTATCAAAGCAGAAGTCACATAACTATTCAACAGGAAGGCCAAAACACTACCAGACTGTGTACTAAGTTCATTAGGCACACGATTCATCCACCAGCAGGTGAAGGAGCCTTCTCCCAAAACTCTCAAGGTGCATTTAAACTAATAAACAATACGAACCAAGGAGGAGTGCCTGCACTGAGGCCACCACATGAGGTACAGATCAGGTGCATACAACTCAATTCTCTAACCTCTGATGCAAGGTGAACACTGGGAATGGATGCTGATCTATGACAAACACCAGACCATGTCCAAAATTTGTCATGCTAGTAGACAAGGCCAGAATCATGCCAGGGATTGTGCTAATAATGTAACAGTGTGCACAACCAGGTTTCAATGTTCAGGCTGTAGCAAGGTTAATTTTATTTTACCAGTGTAAACAGCCTCAGAGCTCCTTGACATGGCATTTCAAATCTAGCATTTGCCTTTAAGATTGCACCTGGGACACAACTCTACACAACAGTGCAGGTGTGGTGCTGACTGGCTGGAAAGTAGCTTTGCAGAAACGTACTTGGGGGTCTTTGTGGACAACAACATGTGCCAGCAATGTGCCCTTACAGCAAAAAAGGCCAACAGCCTCCCGGGCAAATCAAAAGGGACGATCTTTGCCCTCTACTCAGCACTCACAAGATCATATCTGGAGTATTATGACCAGATTTGTACAAGAAAGCATAAACTGGAGCAAGTCCAGTGAAGGACTGGAGCTCTTGCCCTGTGAGGGAAGTGGGTTCATTCAGGCTGGACAAGAGAAGCTCAGAGGGGATCTTGTTGTTGCCCTAAAAAGAAACACCTAATAGGAGGGTGTGGAGAAGAGGCAGACACTTCTCAGAGGCTGAGGCTGACAGCAAAAGGACTAAAGGTAACAGTCATGAGCTGCAACATAGGAAATTCCAACTAGACATCAGGAAAACATTTTGATCATGAGGGTGGTCAATTATGGGAGCAGGCTGCCCAGAGAGGTTGTGGAATCTCTGTGCTCGGAGGTATTCACAGCTTGGCTGGACAAGGTCCTGGACCTGCTGTGAGCAGGGGCTTGGACTAGAGTAAGTACCTCCCAGCCTGTATTGTTCCACTACTCTATGATTCTGTGACCAAACATTCCTAAAAATACCATAAAGGAAACTGCTTTTAATCTAAATATAGCTGCTTTTAATCTAAGTATGGCTAAATCATCTTTGATTAAGAATTTACTCAGCTGGAGAGATATCAGATTTTGTCATCTTTTCAGATTCCTTACTCCACCTCATCTAGGAAAAAATTATCTAAATTACATATTCTTTTCCTTTCTGTACATCTGAAAAAATCTTCACTTTACAGTTGGCTTCCAAACAGTAGATTGCAGAATCAAGCCCTCAGTTAAGACTGCAGGAGTTTTTTATTCTTTTTGGCTCTATTGCCCTGCTTCCTGCAGGCAGTATGCAATTACTTTAAGGAAAATAAAAGATATTACCCAGCAATGGTGCATGACACTTCCTAGTCACTTCTGCGAAGCACAGCACTGCAGTAAAGCACCCATTAGAAAGTCACATGGACGAAGCATCAGTGCTTCACTACGTTTTAATTTCTGCAAAGGTAACGTGAAGAGACTCAACTTGGTGAAACAAAACTATGCAGTGAGCTGTTCAGATTCAGACTTCCCAGGTACCCCCCAAGCCCCTGAAACTTGCTGCATGTGTCTTTCCCCATCCTGTGAAGGCTTTTTCTGAACATGATGGCTAATAAGATGAAAAGCTATCAACTTTTATGAGAGGGTTTACTCATATATTACGTTATCTACATAATATATATGACAGTACTGTAGGAAAGGGAGGAATTTTAAGGGGCAATCAGCTCCTCCAGCTTTCAGACAAGCTCAGCCAACCTTAGACCATCTCTGACAGACTAGAACTTTCTTAAAAACTGACAGTGCCTGGGACTGCACAGACTCCCGAGGCAATCTGTTCCAGTGGTTAACTATCTTTATAGTTAGAAAGTTTCTCCTAATATCTAACCTAAATCTCCCTTGCTACAAATTAAGCTGATTACTTATCATCCTACCCTCCACGGACACGGAGAACCATTGATCACCAGCCTCCTTAAACCTTCAATATGGTTGAAGACTCCAGCCCTGTTCCCCACTTTTCTGTCTCTTTTCTAGACAAGACGATCCCTCCAGCTTTTTCTCATAGGTCACATTTCTCTCTGTTGAGCCCCTTTCAAGTTAGTCTGCATTTTTCTTAAAATGTGACATCCAAAACAGTAGTCCAACATAGATTTTGTAAATGTGAAGTAAAAGAAATTACTCAACATCTTGTCTCACCTAGGGCATGTCAATGCATTCAGGAGAGACATCAGTACTTTTTATGCCAACATTACATTGTTGACCCATCTTCAGTCTATGATCCAACACCACCACCAGAACTTTTTACACAGCACTGCAGAGTAACCACTTTTCTGCACTCTGTACTGGATTTTTCTTTTCTAATATATAATCTTTGTATTGGTCTTTATTAAATTCCACTTTTGTGATTTTGAACCATCTATATATGCTTTTAACAAGATTAATTTCAGTTTTAAGACCATCTTCCAAAATGCTTGAAATCCCTCAGATGGTTGTTCTAATAGATATTTTTAATAATATCTATAAAACCTAGTAGATTTTTTTCTTATATTCCTTGCTATCTGTACTGCATCTCATTCTGTTCTGTCGTTTTGACCATAAGCCTTGCAATATTTATCAGAAATATTTGTTGCAATTTTTTGTATCGTTCTTTGACTCTTGGATCTATGGGAAGTTCTAATGCAGTGACAAGTTTCTTGTTACATATTCTCTTTTCTCCACATCTGCAAAGTTGATTGGTGGGCTGCTTCTTTCTCTTCTTTCCCTTAAGATCATGAATCATAACTTTTGGGGGTAGCTTTCCCCCAGATCCCTTCTGATTTTTATTCCTGCTATATTAATAATTCTGTCCACTTTAAAAAAAAATAAGTACATGAAAAATTGTTCCCAGCAGATTTCCAAACACATAATTGGGTAGCGTGCATCCAGCCAGGCCGCTTTTTCCCGGGGACTTTTATTCTCTGGCTCTCTCCATTACCAGTCTTGCTCTTTGAATGCTTCTCACGCTGTTAAGCCCACTTCACATGCTTCCCCACCTGACCCAATCATTTCTTGTAAAGTTCTTCATGAGTCACTCTTATGCTTTCATTATTATTCCCTTCATCCAGATGTTCTCAAAAATCCTATCATCACTTCCTGGACATTCAAGTAAGCAAGGACATACCCCCTTTTCTCTTGCTGGTATAACTATAATATGAAGCACAGTTTTCAGAGACTCCATCTCGTGCATGTATTTATATAAGTAAACACACATATACTGAAAGGTTTGTAATTCTACCTCACTTAGCAGAACCAGCTATCAAAATCACCAGCACATGCTGAACCAATTCTTAAAAAGCATTTCCAGCAAGCTACACCCTCTTCCACTGCTGGCCTCCTCCCCCTCCTCCTCCTCCTCCTTCTCCTTCTCCTTCTCCTTCTCCTTCTCCCTCTCCTCCTCCAGCCTGCCTAGCCATGACCCTCACTGAGAGAATAATGATTATTCTGGCTGCAAAACTCTCTATCTACCATACAGCTCAGCAGTATTTGTCTTATATAGTCTACGTGTGGTTTGCAGTTTAAAGTGGAACACACTTTTAACAGCAGCATTCGTATACAGATATGGATTATAGTTTCAATTAACTTTATACTATTTTATATTTTAACTATACAGCCACACACTTACAAACAAAATGAGTATGGTTTTTCTTCATTGCCGTGGTACTAAGTATGTATTAATCGCTGGTAACATAGGAGAAGGGAGGGCTAGCTCGTGATTAGTGTGTGTCAGTGCTGCTGAAGGAGGTTCAATGAGCTCTGCTGGGCTTTCTTGTGAAGTAAATCACTGCTGTGTGTGAGCAAAGGTACCACAGCCTCCCCTGAAGAGCAAGGATAGTCGGCTTGTACAGAGCTTTTATCCAAGGAATATCAAATTGGTTAGCCAATGTTAATTAACTCTCATGGTGTTCCTGTGTGGTACATTGCTATCGTTATTCATGAGCAAAACAAACTTTGCTAATTTACCATCAAGCTGACTGAAGTAATTAACATAACCCATATGCAAAACACATGACAGATTTAAACATGGTGTAACCGCCACCAACAGCCACTCACAGAGGCGACCAGCTCCGGTGCAGGCACGTTCCGCAGCAGAGCAGGGGATCGCAGCATACAGAGAGGTTTTCCTGAGCTGGGGAAACCCCGGGGGAGCGCAGAGACCCACCAGAATCCGGCAGCTCTCACGAGGGAGGGCGCGCAGGGGGGGCGCCTCTTGGAAGCAGGGGCATTCCACCGGCCGAGTGGGAGACTTGAAGTACACATAACGCAGCAACCAGGCACCGTTCTGTGACCATCAGCATGGGTCAAGGGCACTCATCCCACCTGACCCTCAAGGTTGAATGGTGGGCACTCCTCTGAGAGCACAGGCTGCAGCTCCGGCTTGGGGGTCTGCACCATCTACCCCAGCGGTGGCCGATGACTCCACCCAGATGGAGCTGCTGAAGGGAGAGGCTGCAGTGCAGACCTCAGACTGCACGAAGTGCCTAGACCTTTCTCCTGGGGCAGGGCCAGGCGGCAGACCTGCCTGCAAAAGGCGTGCCCAGGTGGAGGACCTCCTGCAGCAGGTGTCTGAGCTGCAGGAGGCGGTGAGAAGGCCATGTCACATCAGGGAGGCTGAGAAGGAGCTAGATAGCTGGTTTCAAGTGCAGTCTGCAGTGGACCCATGGTCAAACAGCCAAAAACTCCCCCACAGGCACACACAGATGGGAGGGGGTCAATAATGCAGAAGAATGGATGGTTGCAATGGCAAGGACCAGCAGGAGGAAGAGAGTTCCCCCGAAGCCTGAGGTGCCGTTGCAGAACCGCTTCACCGCTCTGCAGACTGAAGACGAAAGACCCATCACCTGCTGGAGCTGTGTAAGGCAGCCCGATCTGCTCCCCATATAACAACCAGCGCAACTAAGAAAAGGCAACGGGTGACAGTAGTAGGCGACTCTTCTGAGAGGTATGGAGACACCCATTTGCCAACCTGACGCACTCTCTAGAGAGGTGTGCTGCTTACCAGGGGCTCGTATCAGAGATGTCACCAATAGACTACCAAGCCTTCTACAGTTCACTGACTATTACTTGCCACTGTTGTTTTCACGTGGGCACCAGTGATACAGCCAGGAGCAGTCTGAGGAGCATCAAGAAGGACTACAGAGCCCTGGGAGTGGCAGTAAGGGACTCTGGAGCGCAGATAGTTTTTTCATCAGTCCTCCTGGTCAAAGGGAAGGGGTTTGAAAGGGCCAGTTGAATCTGGGGAATCAACAAATGGTTACAGGACTGGTGCCACAGCCAGGAGTTCAGCTACTTAGTCCATTGAACTCGCTTTGAGAAACCTTGTCTACTAGGGGCTGATGAGGTCCATCTGCCAGAGAAGGGGAAAAGCATCTTCGGCCATAGGCTCGCCAAGCTGGTGAAGAGGGCTTTAAACTAAAGTTGCTGGGGCAGAGGATCCTCAATCCATCCCACTGCTACCAGTTTGATGCCAGTGCCAGCAATAGACGCCCAGAGCCTGGAGAAGGATCACAGGTCAGCAGGAGAGCACCTGAAGAGCAGCACAAAGGAATTCCAGCCACTCCAGCCAGTAAGTCAGCATCATCGGGGGCCCAACTTCAATGCCTCTATACAAACGCACGTAGCATGGGGAATAAACAAAAGGAGTTAGAGACGTGTGCACACTTGCAGGGCTATGATCTTATTGGCATCATGGAGACGTGGTGGGATGGCTCTTATGACTGGAGTGTTGGAATGGAAGGATACAGGCTCTTTAGGAAGGACAGGCAGGGGAGACAAGGAGGTGGTGTTGCCCTCTATGTCAATGACCAGCTGGAGTGCATGGAGCTCTGCCGGGGGATGGATGAGATGTCAACCAAGAGCTTATGGGTCAGGATTCTTGGGAGGGCAGGGACAGGGGACATTATAGTGGGTGTCTGCTACAGCCACCCGACCAGGAAGACCGAGCGGATGAGGCCCTCTATAGACAGATAGGAGCAGCCTCACATTCACAAGCCCTAGTCCTCACGGGGTATGTCAACCACCCCAATATCTGTTGGAGGGACAACACATCAGGGCATAAGCAATCCAGGAGGTTCCTGGAATGCATTGATGATAACTTCCTTCTCCAAGTGATAGAGGAGACAACAAGGAGAGGTGTTGTGCTGGACCTTGTTCTCACCAACAAGGAAGGGCTGGTGGGGAATGTGAATTTTTCACTATGAGGGTGGTGAGGCACTGGAACAGGTTGCCTAGAGAAGTTGTGGATGCCCCATCCCTTGAAGGGTTCAAGGCCAGGTTGGATGGGGCTTTGGGTGGAAGGTGTCCCTGCCCATGGCAGAGGGGTTGGGTTTAAAATCTCTTCCAACCCAAACCCTTCTATGATTCTATGACTGTTCTCATTCAAAGACTCTCAGCTTTCAAAAAGATCAAGATAATCACATATTTATGGATTTCTTTTCAGTTAAGAGACAACATTAATTAAGCATGCTCACTGAAGACGCAACCCTGCCCCTCCATCCCGAGGTGTGAGTGGGCCCAAAGCCAGATCTGTTACTTCTCACGTTTGAAGAGTATTTTTCACATCCTGCAGAGCAGATGCACCTGTTCCTTGCAGGGAAGGGAGGCTGTGCACACCAGCTCCACCTGGGCTGCAGCCAATGCACACATGCTCATGCTGCCATAGGCACTAGCACGTCTTTGCTGAGGGGCAAGGGAGTAACGCTGGCTGCTCCCACCCAGCCTGCAGCGCTGTTGAGACACCGGGAGCAACCTGGGGCCAGCAGACCAGGGGACTCAGGTGGTGTCCCAGTTCCCCATGGTTCACAGGGTCCAGTTACCCCAGCAGGGTAATGGCAAAATGTGTGGCCACTTGAAACTCAAGTGGTCCAGCAGTGCCCACACGGACATGCTGAAATAGAAGTCCTAGCTAAACAACTAGCGGTATTTTTGTTTACCTGGAAGCATAAATTATGAGCCCCCAAGGAAGCTTGTCTATACAACCAAAGATATGGAATAAATGCTGACAGTCTCACATGATGTATAGCTTTATTTTGACATCTAAAGGATTATTTTCAATTATTTCTTCCTGGACAATTATGCTTATTCTAGACCCATAATGCATTGTGTCAGTCATCTCTGGACATAAAACACTTTAATAGTGTACAGTAAGCTTTTTCCTTCCACACAAAATATCTTTGGACCTATAATTACATTTCATAAAACCTCAGTAACATAATTTAGCAGTCCCTTTCATAATGTTAGGTCTGCATTTGTACAAAATAAAAAAAAAAGCTGTATATATGCTTTATCTCTAAAGCTTTAATTTATTTCTTTTCTATACAAAATGTCAAAAGTTTGTTCAAAGTGGTGTGTTACAAGGCAAGAAATAAGCTAGTATAACACCTTGACAAGGCTATTCCACAACTGGCAGCAATACAGGATTAGTTTGAGTTTGAAATTACTTAACTTTACCACATAACTTTGCTAATAGTGGATCAATAATCTCCTGGCCATTTATTATCCCACTTACTTCCAACCCCAAACTATTTCACAGCATTTTAAAGGAGGACAACCCACTGTCTAGAGCTGTGCCAGAGTTTTCTGCTCTGCTGCAGATTCCTTTTATAAACTCCAGCAAATCACCAGGTGCCTCCAGGGCTGGGATAACAACATGGGGTTTGTAAAGGCAGCTATAGCAAGGACCACAGCAGGCTCAGGTACCTCGGTAGGGTTCCTATATAGCAGATAAAGCAGCAAAACTCAAGGCAAATCCATACAGATGGGGAAGTAGGCTTTTGTTTTCAAAGAAATAGATTTCCCTCCCTCACACCCATTCTCTCAAACTTTTCTCATTCTTCTATGGTTATAAGCGCTGAGATGTGTGCATCCAAGTAACCTGTCCAGGATGACTTACGGTGACACAGAGGGTGAGGGACACCAGCTAACAAGTCCTCATCCAGTCTTCTGGGTTCATCCTGAGTGGTGATGAGATGCATGATCTTTGGAGCCTTCACAATCTCTCTTGCCAAAGAAGGCTCATGCCCAGCATGAGTCATTTTGCACCAGTGTGGCTCCACATCTGTGATGAGGTCTGTGATCTTGGAGCAACCATCACTGCTTCCAACACCTGCCCTTGCTTTTATTTACAACCTTCTTCTGTTTTGTCTTACTTTTCTCAGTCTTTTGATTTACAATGTATACACCATTATTTTAAATATTACTTTGACATTTATTCCGGTGCCTTTACACATGCAGAGACTCGTTCACATTCTGTATACTGATAGGTTTGATTTACAAATTTCTACACCTAAGAATGTACTAGCAGCAGTAAGGGTCTCACCTTAACATGTAGGGCAAGAGCACATTCTCACCCAAATGCCATCTTTCATAGCTTTCAGGTACAGGAACTGGGGATCCAGGATATGGAAACCATTCATTGTAAGAACAAGCAAAGCCATATAGGTACAGTGGAATGAGTTTGTGATATATTGCTCTATCCATCACCTTAAAGGCACAATTTTCATTGAAGCCATGGCTCACACTGCTGAACAGGGGTTAAATCAGAGACGTGAGCCCAGATTTTCTACCAACAGATGGAATTTCATAGGAACACAAGTCACACTGGAATTATTGGTTGCACAGGCACCGTGGGAGTTCAAAAGCAACTTTCAAAGCTTATGGTTAAGGACATAGAACAAGCGTGTCTTAGTTGATCATGATTCTGTTCATTTATTGACCCCAGATGATACTTTTGGGTGGTTGGAAAAAAATAATTCTCCTGCTACTCAGGAGACCAAGGGTAGAATTAGGATCCTAAGTTTGTACAATCACTTTTGAACATTTCAAAGGCAATTCATACGTAAGAAAAATGCTTCTTACTGTTTTAACAAGTGTTACTAAGTAGCTCAGTCCCCCTTGCTCCACAATTCTCAATTAGTCACATGCACATTGGTAATAGGATTTGAGATCATTAACCTGTAAATCATTGGTTCAAATCTTGAACAGGTCATTAGTGACTAGAAGGCATTAGTATCTAATGACTGGTTTCATTCCAGTGGACAAATAGTCACCGCCACAGCTGGCATTACTAAATTATTTCAGTAGAGACCTAGGAAATGTACCAGGTCCAGATTTTGCTTCTGCCAATCTGATATCCCAGCCAGTCTCCCTATTAAGCATTGAAATTCATATTTTTTTCTCAGTGTTTTCAAGAGCAGCTCTTGGAACATTCTTGGGAAATAACAGAACAGTCTGAAAAAAAGGCATTTTTTAATGTCTGAATCTAGTTTTCTAGAGATTTCTGTGTTGTAACTCAATCACTGTAGTCTGAAAAAAAATCCAAAAGAACAAGAAATGCATTTCCCACAGCTGGGACATTTTATAATGTCTCTCTCTCTCCTGTGTGGATTTCTCTGCTTGATCAACATCTGGAAATCCCAGTGGTCCCTGCTAATATGCAGAACCACTCTACAGTGCACTTGCAGCAAGCCTCATCCATCCCGCAGCAAGCCTGTGATGATGGGACCCAAGGGCTGGAAGGACTCTTGTATGCCACAGAGGTCAGATCCTTGCAATCCAGAGTAGCCCAACAACATCCATGTCACAAGCATTGCCAGACACATAACACTTCCCACAGCCTCTAGCAAACTTGAATTGGAAGTCAGGACAGATTACTGAGAAAAAATACACCATTATCGCACAGTTCCTTCTAATTTCAGCATTCGCTACTGGGAACACAGCACTGCGGTAGAAGGACCTTTGGTCAAACACAATATACATTTTCTTACACAAGAACAGAAATACAAAGACCAAAAATCACAACAGGTGTAATATGTCATAGGAGGAAAGCAGGAGAAATTAAGGATACCATGAACGCCCAAAGCACTAATAAGGGTTTTTTTTAAATTAAAGCAGGCAGTAGACCCCAAGTGCCAGATCTTTATAGGCTGCCATCTGACTACACAGGTAGCAGCCTTGTACAGCCACTCTCATGTACTTACAATAAGTTATTATATGAGTCAGAAGCCACATACTGACCTTTGCAGTCCATTAATTTTATTTTTTCCTCCTGCTCAATTAGTGCAAGACCTTGAGTCATTGTGGGTAACCCCAGGAGAATTGTAATTAAGAATTAATATAAAGCCAATGTGTGGTGCAAAGCTCTGAAATACTTTTGTCACCACGTGTTTATGGTAATGAAACTGTGATGAAGATTTTATCGCTGAGTAAAACACTTTTGAATGTACAGTCACTGACCTGCAAACTGTTCATATGGCGAATGTATTAGGACATTTGCCTAAAGATCTCTCTCACAGTTGAGAAATAAGCCAGGCTGGTTTTGAACAGGGTTTAACAAACTAATCACCACCTACAAGTTTTGCAAATTGCAAATCCTCACACCTCCCACTGCAAACAAGGCTTAGGTATTCAGCATGTAAAATCCAATTAATAAATAGTTTTAGGGGGTGTGTGTGTTTCAAGCTACTACCTGTCAAAAGCAGTAAATCACATCCTCATTTCTTCTGCACTTATAACATACGTCTGGGTTAGCACACGTTGAAAATACCACCCCAGCAAGGACTAATTGTAGAAGTAACCAGAAGAACTGAAGCAGTATTTGCATTTCTTCCTCTTACCTGTCAGTCCGTCAGCCACAACTTCAAACTCTGTGATGGTGCAGAACCATGTCATGCAGCAATGCAACCAGAGAGAGGAAATATTTTAGTGTGGGCTCCATCCTGGAATTCCTCAGCACTCTCGGTTATGAAGATGCATAGTCAAGTCTCAGTACCTTCTGTGCAAAGGTTAAAAACATCCAATAGAATAAAAAGGAAATCAGTTGGTTATTTATTATTTATCATGTTTGCTCTGGCTCATGTTACAAAAAGGCAGCTGGAGAAAAGAGAGCCTGTGTAGAGTCACAGATGTGTTCACTCTCCTCCCTGCTGGGTATCACCCCAAAGCGTGAATGACTTTGTGCTGCTTGTGGGATTTGTCAGCTGTCCTTGCAACCCTCCTGCCTATGTGGAGGGCAAGAACAGGTTCAGGAAGGCCGTGTGTCCACCGCACAACATTCCATGAATCTACAGACCAGCCAAAGCTCCTTCCTGGACCCACGCTCTTACCCGGCTTCACTCCCTGATGTCCTGGGCTCTGCCTGCACCAGGCTCGGGCTTCTGGGGCAATATTGCTCTGAACCTGACAGAATTAGGCCCTGGAGGACATAAAAGGCATCAACAGTTGCTGTCCATATTTCACCTCACCTGCTTAAAAATAGATCGCTCCAGTTTCCAAAGCAAGCAGTTAATCTTCATAAGCATAACCTATATTTTCTGAAGGAGGTGAGGAAGAAAAAGAATACTCTCTGCAAATTTGTTATGTCTGAGGTATTTTTCCTAAGCTGGCTGATTGCATTAATAAGGCATAAGAAGACAGGTATACTAAAAATCCTGTATTTAAAATGTATTTTGTTTGATCTACAGCAAACTGACAAATCCAAAAAATTTGAAGTTATAGATGATACTAAAATAATAAAATAAAAAAAATTATTTTATAAAAAAATAAAATAAATTTCAGAAAAGGAATAGAAATCTAAGGCACAGACTGAGGACAGCAGAACTGTCTCCAGATGAAATTCTTAACTTGTGCTGCATTAAATCAAGCAATTAACATTATAATCTGGAGGCACAAAGGCCAATACTTCTTGGTTTTTCTGAATTTGTTTCCTTAGGGCTTGACAGTGACACTCAGACACAGCTCTCAATAGAGGGTAACATTTAGCTCTGCCACATTAGGAAGGAGCCTCGGAAGGAATTCACAGGTTCCTATTTTGTCTTGCTCAGAGGGGAAAGCATTTCACTGCATGCTTGAAGAAGGCTCTTACTTATCCCTTTCTTCTCCACTTCCACTTCTCCACTCCAATCGTGTCTAACGTTGAACAGAGCTAAGCACTTTGGAGGAATGTTCATTCCCCCATCATAACAAAGATGAACCTCTGAGAGGGACCTCGAGATACCCTTTATAGCTAGCTAGAATCAGAAAAATAATTTTCCTAGACTTTCTGTTTCTTCTATAAAAATAAAACAGATAAATGAATTTCTATATGCCCATCCTAGAGCAGATACTGTAGCCTGTATCTGAGCCACTACGGTAAATCAGGGAAACAGCACGTCTAGCAAATAAAAACATCAAACTGCTTTTAAAAAGCTACGTATCCAAACTTCTACTGGGTAAATGCATGCCTGATCGCATGGAAAATAAAAATGGCACATGATGCCAGTAGTGGCTTAGCTGCAGAAGAGGTTATCAAAGCAAAATAGCTAGATTATACAGAACAGTCAGTTCTTGCCCCTCCAACTTGACTTCACAGATCACCTGTGCAAGTTTATGAACCCTTTACAGTGGGACAAGATTAGCTGCATTTGCTGTGCTTCCTTTGGCTCTAAAGCATACAAGACATTACAAGAAAGGGAGAATTTGTGCATAATGCCTATCAAAGTCAAACAAGGCATTTTCCCCAGTTCCCACACACTCAACCAATTCTGTGATCTTTAGATTTAATGTCATATTAACTTATATTTGATCCTTTGGTTAAAGCAAGAGCTTTAACCTTTACAGTTGGTGTTTTTAAAGGAGAAGAAAGGAAGGCTCGCCTCCCCCAAATTTTTATTCAAGCACACATAGTCATACTGATGAAACTGCTTCCCCTGAAGTTAGCAAGGGCAGTCACAGGTTGCAGAATGAGACCAGAAGAGATGCTAGACTAGTGGGCTATCTGACATCAAAAATGAGCGTGCATACATCAGAAATGCTGGCCTTGAAAGGACAGGTCCATAAAGACCAAAGGAACAGAAGTCTTTCGCATGTGCCATGGAGCTCTGCCCAGGATCCCAACATAAATAACACAACCCATGCATGCCAAGAAAAACTAATCATTCAATATCACTTTTTCCGAAGAGGGTAAATGGCCCACTTGAACTCCTAGCAAATTTTGCTGGGGGGAGGGAGGAATGGGGTTTTCCAAGTGAGCTATGAAATTACAAAATTTATGACCTGGAGGCCACAGTTCTTGAGTCAAGAGTCCAAAACAGTTCTGTTGCTTTGACATTACAAGTCTCAATTGTATGGAAAATGTTCACGGCCAGTAAGAATATAAGGGGCTTCCGTGCCAGCTCTTGCTAGGTAATGAAGCCTCTCTAGTGAAGTGTTCACAGCCAATAAAAGTAATAGCTGAGTTTCACTTATTTCCCCTATGCATCAGCAGACTTCTACACCTTTATATCTCTGGAATGTATGCATTATTAGATCCTTGTATGCACCCATCACTGTGGTGTTCAAGTGCTGTTCATCTTGAACGAATGCACACTATCCAAAACTCCTGATATCCAGCTCTAATTTTGCAGTTTCAGTCCATTATTAATTGTTCCATATGCTTGGAAATGAGCCAGTGAAGCTTTCCTGGCTTTGCTCCCACTCATTCCCATATTTGGGCAAGTTGTCTAATTACTTTAAATACAATTCAAATTTTTTTCTCAAGGTACTGGGAGACCTTCTGTGCTTAAGACAGTAAAATTTGTCATAATAGGTCTTTCCCCTCTCCTTTAGTTATTAGACTATGAATAGCTTTGTGACCATTTAAAGTTCATTTACACATCTTCCAAAAAGAACACACAGCCAGGGACACTGCATGGACCTTTCTTGATCCAGGTAATATGGTGTGTTACCTGCACTGTGTATCAGTTACGTTTTGAGATCTGACTTACATTATTCCAAACTATCTTCTTCAATGTCAATCAGAATTGCACAGGATGTACGGCAGAGATCTGCCACAGGGATGGGAACATCCACAGACCAGAAGCAGTACAGAAGTTTGCCTGACGTGTTTATAAGCTTCAGTTTATAGTCCATCAGCCCCATCCACCCAGCTGACAACTGCTGCCTCTGCTTGCATTCTCCAGATTGCGGTTCTTCCACGCCTCCTGAAACAGCTGTTTACCCCAGATCGTCACAACCATTCGTCCCTGCAGACACAGGCAGCAGCTTTTCAAATTTGTCCAGGAGTCTAGCTTTGACTAGTCTTTCCCAAGGGGTCATTTCAAAATGCAGACCTGCTTCTGCTTGGTGATACTTTCTCCTATGTTGTTAAATAATTTTGTGCAAGCTTCCATCTGCTTTATCCTTTAGCACAGATCTTTTCAACAATATGGTAAATGTACCCTTGGCAAGGCACCACAGCAGGGTGAAGCCCCTTATCTGCAGAAAAGGTACATTCGGGGCAACAGCAGGGAAAGCTTCCTGCTAATGCCTGCATTTTAATCCTGCCCTGGAGAGTTTCCCACCATTGTTGCACTCGTGTTAATGACTGTTGTCAGCAGCCGACCATTTTCCTAGCACAGATGGACCCTAGGTATCTGTAGCCAAAAGTTATTGCTGAAGCCATTCATTGGTATGTCTTCAGTTTGCAATTTATGCTCAAACTCTTGCATTCCAGCAGCTTTTGCTCCACATCGCTTACATCAGCTGGTACCAACATCTGGCCCACAGTTTAAAGCTCAGGTCCAGCTGAATCAGTACAGACTACGGCAATTTCTCTCCTACACAGGAGAGTCCTGAACACTGTACTGAAATGAAACAGTTCGTCAACTTAATTCCAACCCATAACATGGTGCATTTGGACATTATGCCAAATTTCCCGTGTGCTAGCAGCAGTGATGCAACCTGCCAGGTAGGCTCTTCGGGAAGTGCACGGTCAGGGATAGACTGAAAAGGACCCTCACAAGTCAGCTGGATGCACGGAGAGCAGGTGGGCTTGCAGGTCCCTGTGGATGGCAGGCAGCACTAGCTTTCTCCAAAACAGCGTTAGTGAACATGCTTAACTGTTGCTAGTACCAGCAAAGAAACAGAGCCATGCGTCCATTACTTTCTCACCTAAGATATTATTGTAAATTATTCTGAAGCAGTTTTTGCTCTGACAAAACAAGTCAGACATCCAACATCTCTGCTGCTTCCTGCATTAGCTGTACCAAACACTGAGCACTAAGTGAAGATGGTTCCTGGTTTGTATTTGGGATAGCCATTAGTCCTTTAGTGATTGATCAGTCTCAAAGGTTGTTGTGTTTATTTTACTTTGTTTACACAAGGAAAAAAGGAAGTAAAGTCTGTTCTGTTTCTTAAAGAACAGTTTTACCTTGATTTGTCTTTACTTATGCTACTGTGAATCAGACATAGTGTCATTTAGCTCTGTGGTGTTATCCCAAGGTAAAACTGTCATTAAATCAAAAAAAAGGACATTGTATTTAGAATAATGGTATTAAAGATGCTTCTTTTCATAGGAATTATTGCCGAAAGAGGGGTTTAACACAATCCTTTAATTAGAGTTCTATGCAGTTTTCAACAGAAGTCCTAGAGTATTTTTTTCCCTTTTTTTCTTCTTGCATATTATACATGTCATTCATCCATAAGAATTGAAAATATCCTAAGTCTAAATACAGGACTAACCACAATTCTGAATAAAAAGCAGTAATTAAAAATAAATAAAAACATCCGTCAGGCTAAACTCTGAATCCACAGAAATCAGGGTGCTCAGCTTAAGTTCCCTTGACAACCCCTCCACCTTTTCATTCATAACGTGCACATGGAAGAAAAGGCGGAGATGGAGTTAAAGTTGTCATGACTACTTTGCCTCTAAATTATCTGTCTTTTGTAAACTGGCTACTTTGGACTACATGTTCCTCAGCAAAGCTCTTGACAGAGAATGAGTTTCATAGAAGCAGTTTGACAGATCAATTAATTTGGTTTTAATTTTAACAAAAATGCATTTATGCATATATACATATAGCCTGAGAGAATAAAGACTGAACACATGATGAATCCAAGCATCAGCTAAACCAGAATATTTTGTGTCTTCAATCAATACAGTAATGCTAGCGAGATTTTTTTTATTTTATTTTTAGTATCTCTCAACCTTCCTACAGAAAACATTCAGGTGATATCTGAACTGGCAAAGATGACACATTCATTTACCATCTACAGTCTCCAATATTACCAAGCTATTTCATTTGTTTTGTTAGGAGCATAATCAGAAACTGCCTCCTCCTAGAGGAAACAAGATAAGCTCTCAAACACTACACAGAGACTTCTCTGCAGTGGGAACTGTATATCAAATCTCCTTGCATAGTATTAAATATTATTTCCTCAAATATGTTTAACCTCTGGACTTCACAGCAGAAAGGGAGTCTTTCACAGATCACTCTGCTTGCCTCATATTCCTAGGAGCAGAGCTTTCGCTACAGCCACCATCTTTGTAAAGTTAAAAAAAGCAAAACAGAACACAAAAAAAGCCTTCACCTTTTGTCCTGTGTTCTTGAAAGTCCTCACTGAAGAAGCAAAAAGTTCTCATTTGATCTATAACAGATTTCTCTTGTAAAATATGATTTCAAGTAGTAAACAGTGATCTTTAAAAAAGGTATTTCCTCTAAAATACTTTCAAAATCATAACTCTAAGTCAGGCAAAGGCTTAAATCCAGTATCTGTGCAGACTGGAAAGCTCAAATTGCTTTCTAATTTGACTTTTCCTATCTGCTCCTGAAAATGTCACCAAGACCTGCTGATAAAAGAAACTCAGAGAAGAACTGCAAACCTGCTATTTTTTTTCCCTCCCGCTCACCTCAAAAAGATAATCTTCATCCAGGAGAGCCTTCCCCGAAATAGGAGCTCTGCTTTATGACCAGTGTGTGTAGCAAGCACAAGTCATAGTCCACAACTGTGATTCCTGGGCACTGCAGTAATGTGCTTAACAGTAAAATAACAACCACAACAGCACAATATTAGCAAATATCAGTAAACTCCGCATCCAGTCCAGATTTTCTCATTTCATGAAGAGAGTTTACTGTTTTTAAGTGGATCCACAGCCCAAGATCTCCACCTGCTCTGCATTAGACCTACAGAAGTCCACTTTTTCACTTTTTCATAACTACTTTTCACTACTAACTAAGCATATGCAGAGCACCATGGGATCAGAGTAAAAGAGATTACCCAAGTGCTGCTAAAAGGCTGAATCGCCTGCCCCTGGGGGGTCCCTGTAACTTGGTTAATACGTGTAGCTATTAAAAGCCGTTGAAATGATGGTGCTAAAAAACTGAACACAGAGAAAAGGCTGGCTAAAATAACCGAACCATGAAAATAAAGTGAAGATGAATGAAAGAATGGCCAAAAAAATCCAAATAAAAGCAGGGGAAAGATAAAGGGCAGAGAGAGCTGATATTCATCTGAAATCAGCCTTCTCTCCCCTCCTTACTTTCTCTTCCTTCTCCCCCTTCCCCATTTCCTAACTTTTCAACTCCGCTTATACCACTCTTTGGCCTCTACTGTCAGATTAGCATCACAAATCCTCATGCTGGATTTCATGAAGTCAAGCAGGCTCAGTGAAGATCACTGGGCTCAGGTTACTCCTGGTATAATCTCACCCAAATCCATGGAGTTACATGAGGGATGAGCTGGAACCAGTGATGTTTCCTGAATCTTCTGACATCCAGCTTTGGAGCTCTGTAACTCCAGACTGATGATACACACTGAAGGGTTTTCCGAACACAGCAGGGGAGAAAGGAAAAATATGAGCTCCTTGGGTGGTTTTCATCATGGTAGTTACACTGCATCTGCCATATATCAAAACAGTTCCCATGTTTCCTACCCAAGATTCACAACAGCTCTAAAAACACCACCATACTTCACCATGTTGAAAAACAAGTTTCTCCATAGCTGGAGAAATATATTTTTCTAGGTGCAATGGCAAGGAACACAATGTCCTTTAGAGCAACTTAACAAAAGAAATGATCTGATTCCTGGAATGCCTTTTGCAATCTCTGCTTTTTTATCTGCAAACTCTCTGCAGTTGTTTATTTGTGAAGTGATAATCCTCTCCCTTTGTCTCAGTGAAAACTTCTTCCTGGGAGATAAAAAATAGTTTGTACGAATTTGCTGTATTGCTGTGAGTAGTAATAACCAACTCGCATCAAGGCTGTATTTTATTATTATTTGTACTGCAATAGTACTGGGAGTTTCTTGCTGGCACTGGATGTCACTGTGTTGGAATTGCATATATATGGGATAAGAGACTGTCCTGGTTTCAGCTGGGAGAGAGTTAATTTTCTTCCTAGTAGCTAGCATAGTGCTGTGTTTTGGATTTAGTGTAAGAAGAATGCTGATAACACACTGATGTTTTGGTTGTTGCTAAGTAGAGGGAGGGGGAGGGTGAGCGAGCGGCTGCGTGGTGCTTGGTTGCCGACTGGGGCTAAACCACGACAGAGACACTGCCTGATCTGACCAATCAGATGCACTGTGTTTTAAATGGAAGAGGCAGGGAAAAAAGAATCAGAAAATAAGACTGCAAAAGACCTCAAGAGGTCATCTAATCCACATTTTGATGCATGGTAGACTCACTTATGGCTGATCAGCTACTGCTATCAGTTGTTTCATCTGTTTTATAGATGAAAAATTAAGAGATTGTGTCGTGTCCATGAAGCCTACTGGCTGGCTGTGGCAGAATTGGAAGTTTAACTCAAATCTCACAAGTCCTGGTTGATAGAGTCCATGAAAATATTTTATGTTAACTGAACTTGGGAGCCTCTAAGGAAAACAATCATAAACCTGCTATCTGTATTTGCTACTATGAAAGAGTGAGTTAAAATAAAGAAAATCTAGCTATCAGCTACAATTTTTTATTTGCTCTTCTGCACTCAGGCATACCTTAAAAAAAAGCACAAAGTCCACAGATAGCTGTATATATTAAAATATCTCCACCTCATTTATCACACTGCATTAGATATTTATTTTTCCTTCACTATCAGTAAAAAACACTATTCTATGCCATATATATGAAAGTCACACTATACAAAAATTCACAGAAGATAAAATACTAAGATCAAAAGCACTCTATATCTGACAAAGACTTTTTACACACTGCAATGCATCTTATCCCATGTATTCTGTCTATTCCATGAAGTAGTATACATGTTTTATATCAGATAAGCTCATCCTTTTAGTCAGTTATTGTAGATACCAAGTTTTCTGTTTCAATGCAGAAGAAAAAATAGTTCCAAGTTACAGACAGCTCCTTTTCTATCACCATGTTATCATTTCTTCTCTGGGCTGAAGTGTAATCACCTTCTTTCACAGGTTACTGTTTCTACCTTCTATTTCAAATAAGTTTCATACATTGATGCAACCTAGGCAAGATTAATATGGCTTTTCTCTTTAATAGAAATCTTTTGATTTGTTGCTGAATGGACTGTTCTCAAGTATTGCTATCTAACTGCAAGGGACAATGCTGTTTATCATTTCCCCCTGAAAGCAGCCATCCAGATCTAGATATTAAAGCACTTTGAATTTAGAAACCATGAAATATAAATGTGTTCCTACCAAGAATGAGCAGGAATTAAATGAATGTTTATTTTACATCTGAAGTACCTTTTACATTTACTTCCTATCTGTGATATCTAGATAAAAATCCCCACTAAAATAGACAGCTAACACTGAAGATTTCTTCGAATAAGAAACATAGAAGTTCAAAACTAATGAAATGCAGATCATATGAAATAAAAATATAAGTAATTGCACTAAGTCAAAAAAACTAAGGGAGCATTTCTCCCTTGGAAAATGTCATTGTTTTTTAAGCTAACACATCTTGGGAGAACTCCCTGAAAAAGTCTAATTCTTGTTTTTTAAAAAAAAAAACAAAACAGGAAATTCTTTAAAATACTTCAATGTATTATTTGAAATTATTGCTTGAAAATGTTTTAACTTCATATAAAATATATTCTATATATCAAAACTGAAACAAACAAACCAATGTGATATCTTCATTCACATTAAATTTCAATTTTCCCTAATTTTCTTTCCAACTTGGAAATGAGATGACATTTCATAGCTGTTGAATTTCCTGTCAGATAAGAAGTCTGGTTCCAGTTTTCAGAGAATACTTACTTTTTACCAGATGAATGGTTCTTTCCACTAGCCATCCTCTCCTCCAGGCACAAGCTCCTACAGTTAGCAAAGTTGAATATTACAACATGCAATATACTTAAACACAGCAGAATTTAATGAAGTAATGTCCTTCATTGCTGACAGCGCACTGGGAGCGTGAAGAACATTAAATCTCTTTCCCAAGCTACAGAATCGAGTTAGTCTATCATTTTTGACACAGACTGGTATCATCCTAATGACTGAACAGGCTAAGCCTGTTTACATCAGTTGAGGTGTTGATGCTGTACACATATCTATTTTAGCTTGAACCAACAAGCTATATTGTGATGATGCTTTAAGATGTACCTTTCTATGCCTTTTCCTTAAAGAGAAGAGACCCACAGGGCTTGTAAACATTCAAACCAGATTCTGTTAAAACATGCCCCAGAGCACTGAAATTACTAAAATGGAGGAGAAAACCAGATCCACTGGGCAACAGAATAAAAATAAAAAAGGGATGTGAGGCAGACTTCCCCCTTGTCCCCTCCTTCCCGAGTGACTGTTTTTCTCCAAGCTCAGTCTCAATCCAGCAAGCTTGCTGGGTTGCAACAAATGACGTGGTCTCTTTTCAGATCTAAAGAAAAGTCTTTTTCTTCCATCCCTTCTGTCCCTGCTCCTTGCTCTCCTCAGCAATCTCTGCCTCTGCCTGGCTGAGCATGTCGAGTTATTTTGAAAGTCTGGAAGCTCTCCCTCCTTCCAGAGGACTCCACTTGAACTAGGGTCTAGTGGTGAGGCCAGGCTGAGAGACAGACCTCCTCCTTGCTGTTCAGCCAGCTCCTTTCCCCAGGAGATGTCCTTAAGTTCTACCAGAGGTTCTCAAATGTCAGCCAACAAGGTGTTACCTCTGCAATAGGACAGGACAAATAAAAACCTTTATCTATAGTCTAGAAAATCATCCTCACTCTAGACCAACGGAAACACTCTAAACCAAACGAAACAAACAGCTTTAAATGAGTGAATGAAGGACCCATTTAAAGATCAAAGGAAGAATCAAAGTGGATGAATGACTACCTAGGGATGGAGGAACTCAGGAGCTAAGAAGTTTGTTGTTCGTTGTTGATGAGTGCCCTCAAAACACTAAGAAAAGACTTACTCTTAGTAGCTGACCTCTGGGAAGGCTTATGGTGATACTGGTGATGACTACAGTTTATGAAGCTCAAAGGGACAAATAGTAATTGGTATTTTTTATGAGACTCTTAATCCATGTTTCTGGTGAATGACATAGACAAAGTGCTTCATTGCACAGGTGAGGCTCCCTTTCTTGAGAGAAAGGCTAGGAAAATGGAAAAGTAACAATTTGGCTATCTGAGAGGAAAAAAGTGCAATAGTTTACACTGAGGAGGTGGAAAACCGAGTATGGGGTTTGGATTCCTGAGTGAAGAACTTGCCATCTGTTCCCCCCCTTCAACGTGCAACTAAAGGACCAGGTGTAGGAGAACAAAGTCAAACAGACTTTTCGATCTGGAGAGGCTCACACCTGTCAGAAATGTGAAGTTTAAAAAAAGTTCAGAGGACAGATAAAATTTTTGCAGAGTATGAAAAGCAAGACCCAAATAAAGAGACAGAGAGTTGCATTTGGTGCCTGAAGACAGAAATGCTGTAACAGGACAACAGAGTTGCTTATGACTGATCAAGAGCAATGTTTAAAGGACTAATGCTGTGCCATTATTGGAGAGGATCTCTCCTCTGCTTCTACTGGAGGGGAGATGTGTAATGGGTAGTACATGTTGTAGCTCCTTGTTTATGAGCTTTCTTTAAGGTCCTTGAAGCAGAAGCAATGCCTTTTCTTCTCATCAAGCCCCCACCACAATTTGAGTAGTTCAAACGTCTAGGGGATCTTATTCACTGAAGACTCAGTTACTTCATCACTGTATATAAGTACAATATCATTATTTTACCTCCCTTTCCATTGAACTCAATAGCAATATAGTCCCTTCAAAAAAAGCAAGATTTGGTTGGAAAACTTGATCATACAAGGCGGTAGCTCCATCTAAAGAAGCACCTGCAAACAAGATTAATCTGAAGCGTGAAATTAATGCTATTAATTTCAGTGGGATTATTCACATGCAGGAGTTAAAACAAAATACCTGTGCCAGTGGAAAAAGGGGTATAAAGCACAATCTGCTGTGTATGTATGCTATTTAATGTGCACTCTTGCTGTTTCAAGATTGCGAGACCTGACTATAACCACTTGTTATAATACAGGACTCTGCCATACTGCCTTTGCTGATAAGGAAGATTCTTTTTTTGGTTACCCTGATAAAGGCTATTATTTTAAGTACAAAACAACTTAATTCTGTTCCCTGTGTCGCAAGTTGGATATTTAGCTGAAAACAGTAAGTCTGGAGGTAAGCAAATGGAGAATCATTACAGGTTCATTTCACAATTCAGCTTTGCTGTATCTGAAAAAGAAATGGGCATAGGTTAATCCCCTTCTGCTTAGAGGAGAAGCAAGCAGAAAGACTGCCTAGAGCAAAATTAAGAAACAATTTTCTCTTCTCGCTGTTCCCATTTTATCTCATCTTTGCATTTCATCCTGAAGCTGCTGCCAATAGTGTTAGTTGTGGGATTAATGTCTTGCCAAAATAGTGAGGAAAGACGTTTAAACAGTGAGATCTATTAAATTATGCAGTAGTTTCCACACGGGAAAGGATAGTAGACTTATTGAAAAAGGCATGGATAGTTCAACAAAGGGAAGTGCAAAGTCCTGCACCTGGGGAGGAACAACCCCAGGCACCAGGACAGGCTGGGGGCCACCCAGATGGAAAGCATCTTGGCAGAAAAGGATCTGGGGGTCCTGGTGGACAACAAGCTGAACATGAGCCAGCAATGGGCCCTTGCTGCAAAGGTGGTCAATTGTATCCTGGGCTGTATTAGGCAAAGTATTGCCAGCAGGTCAAGGGACTGGATCCTTCCCTCTGCTCAGCACTGGTGAGGCCACACCTGGAATATTGTGTCCAGTTCTGGGCTCCCCAGTACAAGAGAAACATGGACATTCTATGAAAGAACGCACTCAGAAACATATTAAAGAACCAATCCTATATTAATGTGCAAAAAAAAAAAAAAAAAGGATGATAAGATTTTGCAGCACTTCCAAAGAAAAAGCCAGTCTTGGCAACTGCCTAATCTTGCCAAGAAATTTGACTGTCCAACTAAACCCATTTAGTAAGTTTTTCATATTTAAAATGTGAACTATTCTGAGTAGGCTCACTAGTCACATGGAAAGCTGCTTCTCCCAGACTGGAAGGATGCACTATCCAAATTGCTTCCTATTGTGCAACCATAAAATCATGAATAAGAATTGTACTTTGCAAAAGTTCTTTGCTGTTTGATTTAAATACTGTTTTGTCTCATACCACTTATTATCTATACATCCTTTTGTTAGAGTATGGAAGAAAGGTGCAATCACAATCAAAGTGAACTTGCTAAGAATTTCTGCTCTTACTATTGATTGAAAATATTTCTGCTGTCCTCACCAAAGCTCTGTTTGACATCTCTCCTTCTATCAAAATAAATTACGTCTGACAGCAAACAACATTGGGTCTCCTGGCCCAATTTTATATTCTCCTTTATTTTATTTTTAAGTGTACTGTCTTATTATTCTGTTTGAATACAAATCTCCCAGCTGATTTAAAAATGCATGTAACTCTGGAAAATCCATCCCAGCACTAATGAGAAATGGCACCACCCATTTATAGGGAGCTCCTTCAGCTTCGCTGTTGACACAGGTACCGTTGTGAGTGCAAGGGAAAACGAGGAAGGAAGGGAGAATATTTCCTGACGGTTTGTCTTCTCTGCATCAATTATCTCAAGTTATTACACACAAGTAGTTCTCTTTTGCTTAGTGTATATCAAGTGAGAAATTCATGCTGCAAAACCACCACCAACTAACACAGGCCTGGTTTGATTAACAAGAGAATTATGTTTTTGATCCCAGATGCTGTAGCTCATGCACATTACTGGCTCAAGTGTCAGCAGCATATGACCTCAAAGCTGTATCCAGCAAGCCATCTGGATCAAGCTCACAGCCCATTTAACATGAGCTAGAAACATTTATCAGGACAATAAAGCTTTCAAACTAGCAGCCATCTCAGAGTTTGAAGCTTGTTACGGAACCAACATCAGCACTGGAAGATGCCAGCACATGTTAGCTCCATTCCTCACGTATCATCTGAAAGGAGTTCTCCTTGGGGTGAAAGACAGGTCAGACAGCACAAATGAGAGAGTAAAGCAGGTAACTATGATCAATGAACAGAAATATGTTTGTGCCTGATAAGGCTTATTCACTTTTCAAAATGGGGCCTGCCAGCACAGATCAGTCAGGAGACGAGCCAGATGGCAGGATGTCATTGCTCAGGAATAAAAGCCCGTACAGCACACCCTTGGTTCCACCTTCACTGATACCTGATACGTGCATTACCGAACAGTAAAAATTTGATCTGGGTCAGACAAGAGCACATGACTGTATTTCTGTCATGTTAGAAAAAAAGGATATGGTACTTACATCAGCTTCTTGTCACTTGGAAAAGATAGTCAATACCCAGTCCACTATGAGAGGAGAATGACATGAGACCGTTTCTGCTCTGGAATAGAGTCCACTGGCACAAAGTCATCCCTTCAAAAGGAATAAGCGTTACATTTTAATTGGCAGGATGAGCTTGCATCAGTTCTGTGTTTGTACCATGTGTCTGTGGTGGATTTTATCTGACTTAGTCTTTTAAAGTGAAGCTGTACACCACAGCTTCAGTGTCATATGTGTTCAGCACTTTTTGAGACTCCGTATTCATCACTGGAAACTCTAGCTATGAGGCAGTGCCTTTCGGATGCATATAGGATTTATCTAATCTAACTTTAGATGTCAATAAAGTAGGCATCTACATCTAAGCTAGCCATGGGACCCTCTATGGGAAAAAAGGAACATGTGGAGCATGACTTGCCTGGTTTGTTTTAGAAGCCCTTTTCACAACATGATGACTCTAATCATAGAAGCCACCATTTCTTTACATTGACCTGAAAGACAACATGGGTGACCAGATGAAATGATATGTATGTAGTCAGCTGAATCCCACAACTGCAAATTTGAGTGAAACTACCAGTCCCTTTAATGTAAGTGTCTCTGTCTGCATACTGTCAGGCGGCTGCCACTTTTCCATGGTTGTTGAGTTTGGCTATATTTTGTCCTTTAAATGAAAGCCAGTCCTTCTTCCCAGAAGCTTGTAATTCACCTTAAAGGATTACCAGAAATATTTTATCACCTTCTCTGGTGTTAAAATATTTCTGAAAACAATCTCCTAGACAGGAAGAAATGTGAGGGGGAGATCATTCAGGGAAATCTATCAGAAGAGTAAGTGGACTGTGAAATATTCAAATATATGGTAATTAGCAAGTTAATAGAGTATGTATTCTGTTCTGATTGGTGGTGGGGAGTCATTCAAACAATTAGAAAGATTCCAATTTGTCAGTACAGCAATCCTAAAATTGCATTTAAAAAATATCATGCCAGGACATTGGGAATCATAATTACTAAAGAACATACCGTGCACATAATTTTTTTAATGGTTCATTCATTTTTGCTAATGAATAACTGGAAGCACAAATAATATTTGAGTTGAGAATTTTTTAAGGGACTAGTGATCTGTGCTTCCTCAGTTACCCAATGCCTGACTGAAACCACTTTCAAGGTGGCCAGTGCTCAGGACATTGGATGTTCAGCTGTTTCCAAATATCCAGGTATTTAGAATTACTCGGAGGGCTTTCCTAAACACTAAGCCATCACTGTAAGAAACACTTCAAGAATCTTTGTCCTCTTACTTGCTTGCATTTTACAAGAGACACATAGACTCTGGACCTGCCTGTAAAGACAGATGGAGACAAATGGAAGTTCTCTCCACCCGTGTGCTGAGTTGGACATACGCAAGCTAAATGCTGCTCAGCAGTTGCATAGCTGTATTAGCACAGCAGTGTCAACACAGCTACACAACTTCTGGAGCAGAACAGATGAGGCACAGCACTGTGCAAACACAGCCAAACAGTTTCTGGATGGTGTTTGGTGTAGCCCAGTAAATATTATTTTTTTGCCATTCCTAGTAAAAGGCTACACATTTTTTTATTGACCTGACAGCAAAGGGTGTCAGGATTTGTGTAGGCTTGTCCTGGCCTAAGCCAATAATTAGTTTGTTTTATTTAACTGGGGTAGGAAATGTCCAGCAGTCAGGTTTGCTTTGAGTTAGCTCTAGTTTATAGCAATAACAAGTAGATTTTCTGTGTAGATTAAATTACCTGTGATCCTAGAAAAAAATATGATTTGCAAGAATGCAAACACAGGATGGTGCTGGAGGTCCCAGACTGTAAACACAAATCCCAATGGTCAGTCAGTGGTCACTGCAGGCAAGCAAGTGTCTAAACCAGTTTAGATCTAACAAAGAGACCACAAAACTGAATAACTGAGAACTAAAGAAAAGAAAGCCCATGTAATGCAGGCTGTATAAAGAAAATAGACAAACATAAACCCAAACTGATCCCAAAACAGAGGAGGAAGGGACCTCCAGCCATCAAACTCCTCCTGGGGGAGAACTGAGGACACTGGTGGCTGCTGACCCCCCCCCAGACCCTCTGCTGTCAGCCCCAGGACCCAGAGGGACACTGGAAGGGTGGAGTAACACCAGAGAAAAGGGGGCAATATTTCAATTTTGCAATTAATAGGATTTGGGACTTAACACTGGACTTCTTTGTAGCTGCCCTGTAACCTGGGAAGAAAGATGCTGCCTTTTTTGCCCCAAAACATATTCACCATAAGAATCATTTCACTTCATTTTAGATATTTACAGTGTAGACATCTACATTTGATCTAGTCATCCTGGGTTCCCATTATAGTCACTGGAGTGAACTAGTCACTTTTAGGGCATGAATTATCCGATCTGTTTTAGATGTCTGCTTTAGGCTGACAGGAATTGCACCCTAGAATAGTTCATTTCCCTCCATTGACTATAAAAGGGCTCAAGGCAACTAATTCAGAGAGGAACAGCTACAAGGACTTTTACCTGTGAGAATACCATTCCTGCCTTCTGTGTTCATGCAGTATCCCCGTCTTCTTTATTTACAGATTATTTCAACGAGTAATTACTCATTGGATTGAAACCCCTTAGAAAGCATGGCCCCAGGATTTAATTTTAAAACAACACTGTTAGAAGTACAGATCACTCATTTGGAAGGAATTTACATTGTACCAATAATAATAACAACAGAACTAATAAACAGGCGCCATAATTTCAAAGGTATTGCTGGTTTCAGAAGAAATAGATGGGAACTATAGAAAATCAACACTTTTCCAGGAGGTAATTCAGCATCTTCCTGAATTAGGGTCTTATAAATTAGGAAGCTCAGCTACAAGGATCATAACTTAAAAAGCAAAGGCACAGCTACAAGAGCAGAGGGAGAGCTCTGGCAGTGAGTCCCAAGGGAAGCAAGGAGGATTTGACCCATTTCATCCCTATTTTACACTATTAATGTTAATAACTAAGGTTATTAGGGCATCATAGAGGACAGGACTACCCTGAGCTTGGGGCTTCCCAGTAGAGAGCCCTTTCCTGATCCCCCAGCGGTGCAGCCGCCTCCTGCCTCATCGCTGGGCTCAGCCTGAGAAAGGAATCAGCCATGTGAGACACCAGTCACCGTGCTGGTCTCCGGACGAGACAACTCGGCTCTGTGCACATTTATAGCTCCATAAATGACAACAATACTAACAATTTACTAACTTCTGGTAAAGACCGGCTTCTTGGGAATTGCTGATACCTCTATTTCTATGGGAAATAAATCTCTCTGGAAGCTTTGCTCCGCTGCTTTCTGAGCACATGAAAGTGCTGCTGAAATTCCTAATTGCAAATTAGACTTTTGACAGGGGAAGGCAGAGCAGACAGATTGAAATAGCCTTAAAGTGCTTTTCTCTTCCTGATGGCAGAAGAGTTCATAATCCAGACAAATTAACTGATTGTAACAAACAGCATTAAGGCAGCACTGTGCAATGTTGTGTCTGGCAGCTGGTGGCCAGGCACTAGAACATACTTAACCAATTAGCACAGTCCCCTGCGCTGGCCAAAATGCACATTAAGAACAACTGAGATGTGATCTGGGACACTGTGTGGTCCACATACAGCAGCTTTACCAGGTGGGCCAGGAAAGCGAGATTCTCAGTGGATGAGTTAGCTGGGGCTGTAATAAACCTGAATCTGCTGGAAGTCAGCCTTTGCATAACTTATCGGCTGAACCACTCCAGGTTTATCTGAGCTGTCTTTTCGTGGCTTTATAACACTTCAAGGAGATTTTAGAAGCATTTTGTGATTACTGATCCCTTTTTATACTTCCAAAAAATAATAAATAGGCTGCAGACCTTTCAGAATATTCTTTTTGTGACACCATAATAGTTACACTTATGGACTAATTATTCTTGGTACTTGTACAGTACCTTCCTTCAGCTTTCATAACAAGTTCCAAACAGTAATGAGTTACAGGCTTAATTTTCAAACTCAGCTTCAGTGACTCAGCAGTCCTAAAAAAATACAGTCATTTGTCTGTGTTCTCTACCTACAGATTTAGGTACTTAACTCTAATCACTCATATCTGAAAATGTAAGCTGTGGAGACTTGAGGGAGAGGCGGAAAGAGATCACAGATCTCATGACACTTAGTCATGTATCTTCCCCAAAAGACTGTGTTTCATCTTATGCTTCAATGATGTGAGGGAAACAAATTTTTTTCTAATATAGCATGGGAGTGCTGGCTTACTAACATCCAGACAGCACAGTCTGGACGATGGAGAATCTGGGGATTTCACAGCAGCATTTTCTCTCCCTGATTACCCATGGCTTGGGAAGATGGGCTGTCTTGGATTTCTACCTGTTCTCAAGGAAAGAACTCAGAGTGGCAATGACATTGTTAAAACCAGTGTCTATTCACTGAGCAGATTAGTTTAATTTCAGTTCCAAGTTAATGAACCTTATTTTTGATGCACAGACTCATGATTCATTCTGAACGCTTTTGCTGCCTAGATATCCCTGTACTTACCTAGCCAGTGTGACCCCACTATCCAAACACCTCAAAGTTATTAGTGAACTATGTTTTCACAATAGCTATAAGGAAGCAGCAGCCAAATGCATGCCCTTTGCAGAAAGAAAGGAAATTAGAATGCCAAAATCCTAATTTCCGTGATTCTTAATGCCTTGAACCTGGAACACTTTGCATTTCCTGTTAAATCAAAAGCATTCTACCTGATTTTAGTTGTGTACATCACAGTAAGGTGACTCATGCCCTAGAATTGCCTTTTTCTTGTTTCCATCGACTAGAAAGGGAGCCTGGGCAGATCAGCTCAGAAAAAAAGGATCTCTGCAGGGTAGGTTCTTGGAGTTAGGTTAAAAAAAATCCCAGTCAGGGAGTGGGAGAGAGGCTGCAGCATTGTGCTGCATGTGCAGTAGCAGACAGGAGGGAATCAAAAGCGTGAGACATCACAGGTTTTGGAAGAACTCCCAAAAGAAACTCTCCAGAGTATTCTGGCCAATTTACATATTGTACTACCCTGAAATTAAGAGGAAAAAAAGCTCTGATCTCTTCACACATCACTGAAATGAGCTCCCTTAGCAGTTTGGCTTGGATTTTCAGCTGTGTAAAAGAGAAAGTAATCTGATCTCACTTTCTAAACAAAATATCAGGTCAAAAATAGAAGTAGAGGCAGAAGAAGGTGAGGTTTGTGAGTTCTGAGCTATCCATTTGAATCAGAAGACTGCACTCAATTACTTTACTAAAAATATCTTCATTAAAGCTATTTAACATTTTTGTTGAGTGTTTATCTACAAAGCAAAACACTTCAAGTCCGTTTTGAACTTACCTTATGAGCTAACTTTAATGCAGTAGAAAACAATATGCAATAAATTGCTTTCCAATAACAAAACAAGTTTACTGATGCTTACCAGATGCCTGCCTCTGACTAAATTCAAGAGCATCCAATATAATGGGTTAACTCTGATTCAGCCTTCATTTCACAGACCAACACACCAACCATTTGACTGGACTGAGTTTGAGATTATCTTACTTACATAATGAAAACATTTACTGTTATTGCTGAAACTGCAAAAGTCCAAATAATACCTTCAAAGGACTGAGGACGGACTTGATCCTTCTGTGGCTCACTGCTCCTACTATCTAGTTGACGATCTTCATGTTCTGTCCACTTCTATATCAGGGGTCAACAGATTCTTCTTGCTCTTTCCCAGCCATCTGCCTCCATGGTATATTCATTACTATGCTGCTTGAAACCATATGTAAAACTTGTTGTTATTCCCTGCACATTGTGTTGTCTTATCAATACGTTAACTTCTTTCCTTTCCACCTTCCCCCGAGTTTGACATCTCATCAAGATTTGAGCATATGAACAACATAATTCAGGGTACTGCTTTGCAAACTGATGATACAACATTCATATAGGTGGTGGTCATTTACCCGGAGTGGGCTCAGTGCAAGGCAGAGGTTAGGTTTAGGCAATACAAAACCTTTGAATGCCTCAGGAGCTGGTTTCACACAGCGAGTTACCTGCTGTTCTTTCTAGCTCTTTCATATGCAGAGGTCAATAGTTCTGTAGAGATTATCCTTTTAAATCAATGTCAGCTGATTTATACTCAGATCGGCTTACACAAAGTCTGATGGTATTTGAAGCTGTGGGAGGAATGTGTGTAAGCAGGGAATCCCATGCTGAAAGTTGGCCATTAGTGTACATCCAGGCTCTGTTAAAGCATTTTGCAGCTTCTTTAGTGTCTACATACGACATGACAGCGGATTTGCAACATGCTGTGACAGCCCCTTCAGCAGGACAGTGCCATTAATCTCCAGATAGACCACTGAGATCGGCACTGATCTCATGTTTGGATCCCCTAATCCAGGACCCTGCGCCCAGCAGGACCCCTCACTGCGTTAGCTTGTTCCAGGGGCACAGGACTTGATCTCAGCCTGGACTCCCTTAATTCATATTTAATCATACTACTTTTCACTGTTCCTCTGCAAGCATTGTAATGTAGTGACTGAAGACATAGTCAAGCACTTAAGTACGTGATTAACCTAAAGTGCTTGAATAGAATTGTTGACTTCAGCAGGGCTGCTTGTATACTTAGAGTTAAAAATGTGCTCAAGTGCTTCACAGATCAGTTAATTATCATTAAATACATGCAAACAGAAACACGGAGATGACACAACCACAGGAGTACTGCAGAATACATCTCCTAGAGCAGTAATAGCAAATCTTGTTTTTAGGTGCATCTTTAAAGTACATACATTAAGCCAAGAGGATATTTGATTTTTATAGAAGAACATGACAGACTCAACATGAGAAACAGGAATACAGTTAACCTGCTTCCAAGATGTGTCTGTTTCCTACAGAATAATTGAAATTCTATATTAAACACATGCCAATAGTAAGTTACAGGATATTGAAAACTTTGTAAGGAAAGGAGCCAGTCATTGCTGCCCCCTTACACAATATAGAAATCACATTTTGTGTAATTAAAAAAAAAAGAAAAAAGAAGAAAAAAAAAGTCTGCTGATTTAGAAACCAGTCTGCTGTTTTGTTAGGTTTTTTTTCCCTGGGAAGTATCAGAAGAGACCCTTGCTGGGGTTTCTCAGGCCTGCCTTGCCGTTTGCCGTGAACCCCCGGGATACTGGGGGGTCAGGCCGGCTGCCGGCCCGGGGCTGCGGGGCTGCCGGCCCGGAGCTGCGGGGCTGTGGTGCTGCGGGGCTGTGGGACTGCGGGGCTACAGGGCTGCCGGCGGGGGGCTGCGGGGCTGCGTCGCGGCGCCGTGCGGGTGTCGCGGGTCAGCAGCGCACCCTGCAGGCCCCGCGGGGCTCCGCACCGCCAGCGCGGCACCGCGCCACGGCCCCCAGCCCTCCGCTCAGGGTCGCGGGTGTTTTTAAATGAGGTGGCTGAAAGTCGCCAGGTTGGCCTGGGGCCGTGCCGAAGCAGAGGCACTGCGCTTGGTGGGCTTTTGATTAACGCCGCGTGTGGCGGCAGTGGTGATTTTCTGTACATTTGCATTATTTATTCTCCTTGAAAAGTAACAAGAAAGGGCAAGTTTGGCTTACTGTTTCCTCACCCCTGTACTGACAACTGCAAACCATTTCCAGGATGGATTAAATTATGCGGGGGGAGGCAGGAAGGGAGGCTAAGAGGGAGATGTGCAATGCAATACACTTTGCGTGATTTGCAATTTAGATTCTGTTGTATTGATTACTGAACAATCCGGAGGGGGGGGGGAGCAGCTGGCAGGTCTCCGACTCCAAATATTTCCAAAATTATTATACATTTTATTAATCAAGGTCAAAGTAACCTCATTTGGCCAGTATTAAGGAAAACATAGGGTATGTGTTAACTAAAAATCACTTCAGCGAGGAAAATTGAGATACATTAAAATTCGGTGGAGTGCAGTTCACAGTGTGTGGGTTTCAGGTGCCATCTACTGGGCAAATCTCACGCTATAAAATGACAAGTGCACCTTTACTCCTGGGCTTGCATTCTCCCCCCTTTTCCTCCCTCAGCATTTTTCCCACAGTGGTTCAAGCTCAGGAAACCTTTTAAACACGTTTCTCTTTGGCTTGAGAAGTCAGAAGGATTTGTGCAGTACTCAAGTGCTTTGCTTTGCTGAACTGGGGGACAGAGTTGCCCGTGACAGCATATTAAAGGTTTAATGTAAAAATGCTTGCACAAATTTCTCTATAAACACTAAAGAGAAAGGCATTTTGCAATATAAGTACAGCTCAGAGCACAAACATGATTCATGTCAGGAAAACCACTCCTGAGCACGTAAAAAAAAGGTCATCTTGAAATAGGATATACTGTGCAGTAAGGCCAAATAACTACTTGAAGTCACGTTGCTTGGGAGTATAAAAAAAAACCAAACCCATAGAAGCCTAAAGGAAACACTAATTTATCACAATTTTGGCTCATAGCATGAGCTATGCACTGCAAGTGCACTGCAGTCAGTGGGAGTCTTTCTATCCACTTCCCAGGCTTTGGACTGGAGTCAGACTGACGAGCCTATCTGGCTCTTCTAAGTATCTTTCACATTTGATGACTTTGAGTCTGTTTTCCAATTACTTTGTTTCAGCACTGCACCAGAACCAGAAAGGATCAATCCATTAAATAAAGCAAGAGTCCCTACCTGGGGAGCTCCTAGCACATAGCCCTAATTTGAGCAAGCAGGTCCCTTCAGGACAAAGCATAAGCAGAACTGGCTTTTTGGATCCTGGGCTAATAAAAACCCAGATTATTCTGCAAATTCAGCAGTCTTTTGTGAGCTACAGTTCTGGTTTTCAGGCCCCTTCTCCATTTCTTTGATCTGCTGCAAAGCTACCATGCAGTTTAATTTATCTTATATTGCATCAGATTATGAGTACACATATGGTCATTTTCTCTCTCCTTCCCCTTCTCCATCTCCCTCTCTCTCTCTAACCCGTCTCCCAAGGCTGTAGATTTATAGACAAACAGACTTTTTTGTTGTTTTTTTTTCCCCAGTGTTGTTTCATTTTAATAGGAGCAGTGGGAACTGGCCTACTTAATGAGAGAAACTTTGAAACTTTTTGTAAATAAATCTTATTCCAAACTGTGAGGAACAGACAAAACCTAAAAAAATATTACATACCCCCTTAAATCTGAACGAAAAGGTTAACTAAAATGGCACGGGCTGATGCAAGGTACAAGCCGTTTTATTTGGGTAATTTTGAATGTGCTATTTCTAATAAATTTTGTAACATGTTGTCAATAACCTATAGTTTCAAACAAAATTATTTTGAAACATAAGACAGGGCTTTCTCAATTTTGAAAATATTAAATTGATATCTTGGTAATTTTGAAAAATGCTCTGAGCAATTTTTAAGTTCAGGAGGTAATTTCAACTAACCCATTTCTATGAAAAGTTTTGTACAAAAAAAATCTCTTTTTTGATAAACCCATTTATTAAATAGTTCCCAAACCTCTACACTTATTTAGTAACTACTGCTTTTTCATCAAATCAGAATAAAAGAGCAAACACAGCGAGACAGCAATTTCCTGAGAACATATTGGATAAATACAGAAATCCAGCTCTGTCCCAAAATATAATCAGTATTACATAATCTACAGTAAGTGCACCAGATAAAGATAAATCAAGCACCTGTCAACTAATGAGGAAGGGTTATCATTAAATTATCCCATAGTAACACTTCTTTCTCCTTTCCTCAAAAATCACTTTTAAAAACTTGCTTTAAATGCCTATTTTAAAAGCCTGCTGTTATAAAATACAACTTCCCATGCTAAAAACTCTCTTCAAATTCTTTCTCTAGGACTACATTCTAACAAGCAAGCAATAAAACTGCATACATTGTGAAAGATAAAAATACTTTATGTTAGCAGTTAAGAAAAGGGCTTGTTCTGGGTCAGCTGTTCTCTGTCTGTTGACGCAGCAGAGGCAGCCTAGGCGAAGACCTGCCAGGTGCCTCTGAACCCTATCACAGGGGAGGAGGACACAGTCCCAAACTTTGAAGTTCACGGGAGCTCTGACCCCAGTCAATGGGTTGGGTGTTTACTGGCAACGGGACCTATCTGTTTTGCAACTTTGCTTTCGAGTCAAGCAGTACTGCTCCCCTCCCTCAGCCACCCACCGCTGATTATAGATAAACGTGCAAGGGAACCAACTTTATTTTCTTGCTTGTCATTCCCCAGGACTTCTCCTCTTTTTCCCCCGCCACAGCTTCATTTTGGATCCTGGTTTAGGGCCCGGAGCCTGCAACCTCTGCTGTGCAATACCCAGAGCATGCTAGAAAACCTGCACCCTACAACAATCTTACTCTGCTGTATCGCTATGAAATATCTGTCATTCCTGCTTCCACTACCACTGCCATTGGTCACCAAGGTCCTTCTGCTCCCTCGGTCTCCTCACCATGCAAAGATTCCCCAAATTACCACTCCCTTATTCTGGGGTGGGTTATACCATGCCACAATTTCTGCAATTTAGTTCCATCTGCTCTCACACTGGAAGAGAGGCTTCTTTTCACCCTAAAATATGTAGAAAGACCAACAGGAAGCAAAGCTCAGAATTACAAAAGCATTAAAGCATATCATTTTTACTGAAATTAATGACAGTAAAGTACCTACACAGGACTCAGGACCAGATACAAAAGCATTCCAGTTGGGAAATCAAGTCCCTAAATGTGTCTCTTTAATGCCTAATGACCTTAATGCCCAGTTTTTCAGAAGTTAAAAACAGTGAATGTAGAGTTATTTTGAAACACTGTTCAGTTGTTTCAAACTGGATTCCTGGGATTCACATCTCTGGAATTAATAGCATGTTAAGAAAAAAAAATTATGTGAGAGTTCATAAGGAACAATGTTTGCAATATGTTTAATTCCTTTTGCCTCCATAGAAAGAAAAAAAGAAAAGTATTATTCTTCCTACATAACTAATTCCCAGATTTTTTTTGAGGTGGAAGTATTTGCAATGTGAGCTATTCTGTTGTGAAGCACAGATAGAAAATAGTCATCTCAGTATATCTGAATAGACTCATGACCATCTTTGTTGCTGTTACTTAGGTACCAGATATGTCCATTACATTCACTACCAAACTTGGAGCCATAACCCCCGAAGTGCCACAAAGCGTGAGAGTATTTTTGGTGGGAGATGGGAAGCAGAGAAGAGTAACAGGCTTGGAAATCACTAGCTCTGGGGTTATACAGTATCAGGGATAGGGGAGATGGGTGATCACAGGCAGAATTCACGAACTTACACTTCAGAAAGTTTCCTTCATTGCCTACTCAGCTGTAAGAAGCAGGAACAAAAGCAGATGCCAGTCCCACCAACGAATATCACCTAAATGAACATTAACACAATATTCAGGTACAGGATCAACTGCAGATCTAGAGGGTGCTAAGCAGAATTTTGCTGTTTGCTTAAATATAGGCTTGAGTAAAACAGTGCTGTCAATTTTGACTAAGCAAAACACTCTAGGGGTCTAAAGGAGGGCAGAAACTATAGCCAGTTTAGAGCGTAAATCACTCCAGCTGCAGGAAATACTATCAGCACTAATCATTTAATCATGTTCAAGTTGAGTAAGTGGTCACCCTGAGTTTGCCTGAATGCGTATGTGAAGCAAGCTTATTTTGCATGAAATCTTTATAAGCACAGTAGTTGTCTCCTGCATGTATTGAATTTTTTAGGAGCTTCTCTCAACTCCTTTTACTTCCCTTAGCTCCCCAGCTGAAATGCTGAGATAACTGCTTATGTTTCCTACTTGTCTGGCACTGTCAGAGGGAGAAGGGAGTGATTTAACAACTTAATGCTACAGAAATGTTGTTTTCAGCCAAAACAACAATCAAATTCCAAAGTTCTCTGAGATTTGATTCACGGTGTTTACCAAACTGGTTCTGTGACCTCTGCTTATCATTGCAATCGTAAATAACTGTCTGTGTCCCTCTGCTCCTTTTAGTTTCCTTTATCCACTCTCTGTCTCTTACTTCATCCTTAAATTGTACATTCTAAGGAACAAAGACCATCTTTTCACAATAATCAACTAACCCTGCAGGACTATATGTGAACTGGTAGGTGCTTCTCTAATACAAGTAATGAATACTCAGAACGGTAACAGCGGGGCAAAACTGAAATACTCCTGTGCATCCCTTGCAAGTAGTTAACATCAAGTCATTGTGGTTTGAGTTATACTGGCACATGGGCAAAACAGAGACCCAGCAATCATACAATTACATTCTAATGTTCTGCTCTGCGCTTTTCTGTTTACAAACAATATTAAGCATGCTTGGAATTTAACACGTAATTTAACCACCATTTTACCAACTTCGAATGTGACGTGCTTAAGTTTAATGGAGCCAAAAATGAATACTGTAAGAAAAGCGTAATCTCAAAATATGGTATGACCTCGTATTGAAGGAAGCACCTTATGTGAAGGCAAAAATCCATGTCATTGCATGATATTATATTCAAATGGAAGAAATTCATAAGTGTTTAGTATGAGCAATCATAGAACTCTTAAGGAAATTTTTCATTGTGACCAGTTTTGCTCACAATTGGTTATACAGCTATTTTTTCAACTCATGGGACAGAAAGAGAAATTTCTCTTCAGGCAGAAGAAAGTTGTTTAAATCTTTTATGGGAATTTATAAAAAGTAATAATCAGATTTTTAATAAGTTCTTTTTAGTAAGCCAAATTACACAAAAAAAGGGAGGAAGGGGATGCAAAAGCCTTTCAACAAATGAAAATTACAGTCAGCATTAGTTTTAAAGTCAAGCTACTGGCAAACATCCATATCTAATAAAAACAACTTTCCCAACACTCCCCACCAAGAACTTTCTTTCCCTCCTACAGTATCCCCATGTGCTTAAAAAGTAGCCATGACAATTCTTAAGCATGCTGTGTAGCTAAAATATAAGATACCAGTTAATGAACTATGTACCCCTAGATCTGAATGGGAAAGTATGCCACATATGCTTAGATAACATCAGAAATAGAAAAGTCATGGGAAAGGAACTTAGAAACTACATTAGCCTAAGAAATCTAAGATGAAAATCTAGCCCAGACCTCTAAGGGCACAGGTCTTTGAGGCCTTTCACATGACCAAATTATTTCATTATTTGCAGTGTTCAGGGGCAATTCAGCCTGTGATTGCTTACTTAGTGGCATTTTTTTTTCAGGCCTATTACACCTTGCTGAAAATTCTGCACTAAGTACTGTTTGGGCATGTGGGGAAGGGTGGTAGAGGTCAGGTTATTTCTGATCTATATAATCTCAAAGGAAGTGGATTACCTCAGCACCTGAGATCCTGTACTGGCCTCTGCCTACTGTCCTGTGGTTTTGATAATGTCAAGGTAGAATTTCAAGACAGGAGGTTTTTGTAACGCACTTTCATCTGGGTTTTCCCTTTGGCTTACCAGAGCCCACATCCCAACCTCAATATCATGTAGCTGGGCTTGTGTGAACTCAAAGGCTATTTCTGGAGGGAAGGAACAGGCATATAGTAGAGGGGATGGGAAACTTTAAATACAGAGTTAGGGAGAGGAAAAACCCCACTGCTCCATCTGGTCTCTGCTAACACAGTACCTATACTAAGGACATTGAGTGAACGTATTTTGTTAAGAAAACAAGAAGTTATTGTACTTACAAAGAACTTGTGCTTAAGAACTTAATCTTTGATTACTTACTGGGTACCAGCATTTGTGCCTCTCTTGTCTACAGTTTGCTTTTGGGTACTTTTGATATGTAATACATATCATTAATAGTATTTTTTTGTCCATATATCCCCAATTATGCTGAAAGATTCCCAGATTTTAAAGATTAAAAATATGCCCCCTAAATTCAGCATTGCTGTACAACAGGCCAGTTCTTGAATGGGAGGTCAGCAGATACAAAAGAATATAAGGGGAAGCTGGGAGAATATTGAACAAGACCAAATATGCAAACTTCACAGTAATGAGAAAAAATTAAGGATTTCAGATTTGAATACCTAAAGTGAAAATCCATCTTCTATTTTAATTACTTTAACAATGAAAGAACTCTCCATATGATCTACTTTTTTCATCTAGTCCAAATGT